>CM076985.1:28781751-28921751 GCA_039105355.1 Benthosema pterotum
TGGCCACCCCTGCTGTAGGGCCTACTGCTACCATTTCACCCTCCATTGTTGTGCACATAGGCTTATACTCCTGTAACCTATTTATTCCTAGAATGTAGGCTATGTATGCTGCATCTCAATGGGCAAGGAAAGGGTTAACAAATGTGCCATAAGACGTGCTAGAAGGAGGAAAGAAAAAAAGAGAGAGGGAGCACTAGAGCAGTGAGGCTCAGTCTGTGCACAGACACAGCACAGAGTCACCACCAAAACCAAAGGCAGCCCACACATGATCGGCGAAAATTACACATCAATAGGGGAAAATCACCTGATCGATGATCGATCGGGTCATATCAGGAGGAGGACTCTTGCACTACTAGACATGGAGCTAATCTCGGTCACCACCCCGCCGACGACGAGAGGATACAAAAACACGCGTGGTTTGCGGCGGTTTCTGTTTGCTGCCGCTGCTGCTTCTCTGTAGCGCGTCGGGTTTGGTTTGCTCGGTCGGTCGGTCGGTGTTTTTGTGTGTGTGTGAAGAGAGAACCGAACCGGAGGGGGGGTTAACTTACAACGACCCCCGGCAGCCAGCCAGCCAAGCCAAGCCAGGATCGCCACTCCACCAGCAGCTTCCAGCGTTTTAATAACACAAGTCAGTCAGTCACACACATACACCACTGTGAAATGACCACCAGGTTGTCCCTGCAGTCGAGGAGGTTCTCCATGCTCCCATCCATACCGTTGCTGCTGCTGCTGGTGCTGGTGGTGGAGCTGGGCTTTCTTCAGCTGATCCTCTGCACACATGTTGTACACGGTACGTTTTTACAGCCCCCCAAACAAAACACATACACACACTGCGGATGCATTTATTTTGGAGGAGCGACGCGTTATGTGTTTAAAATGACAACAAAAAACGTTATTGTCGCTTCTTTACTTGACATATGCACTGTGTGTGTGTGCCTGCCTGACATAATAAGGTGTGTGACCGTGCAGTGCACCTGTTCTTCAGTGGGTTTGGTCTAGACTAGACTAGACTTGCATGTTTTTTGCTTCTCCCCCTCTTTCTTTTTGTTCAACCTTGGCTTTTCCTGAATAAATCCTTGACAACCTCACTTTACTCTGGGAGAGAGAGGATACAAATGGAGTCTCCCTTTCTTTTGCTTACAATGTAGCCTAGCTCTCTTGAGTTACAAAATGTCATTTTGAATAACACTGATGATTTAACAGGTGCACGTGCGTGCGTGTGTGAATGAATGAAATTGATCACTCGAATTTTAAAGAAATAGCTGCCTCTTAACATATCGTTATGGAACCTAGGAGTGCGTTTCATTCACTGTTCTCTCTTTCTCACACACACACACACACACACACACACACACACACACACACACACACACACACACACACACACACACACACACACACACACACACACACACACACACAGGGAGAATCAATCCTTTTTTTCCTGTGTCAGTCAGACTGACTCATCCCCAGTGGGCTTGATGGATCTATTTATTAATTTATATATTCATGAAGTGTGGAGGCTGACGGAGAAGGGGGGGCATGGGGGGGGGGGGGTGTTGAAGACTGTAGCAAGAAGTGTAGCTGCTGTCTGTAGCTCCTCTATTGATAATATGGAGCACTTTATTCAGTCCACGGTACAGCGCGTAGCAACACTGCAATCCCCATTGGATGAGAGAGATAGAGGGAGGGAGGCAGAGAGATGCGGACAGGAGGGGTAAACCAGGGGCGGATCTAGGCATGGGCATGGGGGGGCAATGCTCCCCTAAATGCCCTGACTGCCCCACTAAACATGACGGCATGCGCGCAACCCAAATTTCAAATGACTTGACACTACTACGAACTAAATGCAATTATGTCACTCACCACTAAACAAACAGCATCATTGAAAACAGAAAACTCTCTGAGTCAGACCTCTAGCTTTATGCATGCTGCGTGTCTGTTGCAACTTCAACAACACCTGATGTTGTTATTGATGCTTTACTTGCATAATATAAGTCCTGTAACTGAAAATCGTATGGGTACGGCTTCATGAAGCCGCCCCCATACCATTTTCGCCTGCCCCTCAATTGGGAAATGTTACATCCGCCCCTGAAGTAAACTGGTGGTGATGGGGGTGTGGTGGGGGTGGGGTATTAGCATCTGCAGGTGATGCCTCATGCCAATAATTATGAACCAAGGTTAATGCCAATTGATGCTGATGCTGCTGTTGAACTGTGGGGCGTCCTTGCCAATGAATGTGCTAAATAATTGGTTGGCTAATTTGAAGAGAGGGAGAGGAAAACCGGCACTAGCTTCATTTTATTGTTGTGCAAATTGTGGCTGTCCAGTTGTATTAGACAAGAAGACATGTATAAAGAATAGTTCTATACACGCTTGCTTGCAGCGCAGGCTTTTTGTGATGTGTAGCATGTGAGCTATCAGCTTGTATATCGGCTATTTTCCTGCAGCAACTGCTGGCCTAATTAAAATGGAAGGCAATTTCCCTCAATGGTGACTGTGGCACTATTAGACCCAGTTCCTAAGCTGTGTGGAGAGAGGGAGAGAGAAGGAGAGAGGGAGGACGGGGGTGGTGGGGGCGCGCCGTCTTCCAAGTAGGAGGGGTGGTGGTGATGTTGGACTAAGGGGGGTGCACCCACTACTCGGCGTGAGTGGGTGCGCATGAGGAGCCTTGCTATCTTTTAAGTGGGCGGGGTGGTGGGAGGACGTTATAGGCTCCATGACAAGAAGTGCAATGCATGGTGTCAGTCTCTGTTACTGGGGCAAATTGTATTACCACCATGACCTCCAATGTGACAATTCATACAATGCCCGGCCCCCGATGGCTTGCTATTTTAAGATCCGAATGGTTGTTCATTACAGCAACGCGGCATGTGTGTTTACTTTGAATCCAACGGTGTTTTTCGATGTTTTCATCCGTCAACACGTCTAAACTAACTGGTAATGTTGTCTACTTTGTGTGACCTGCATCAGGCTAGCCCTGGGCTAGCCGGGGACCACCAGTGGTCCCTGAGAGAATTCCAGTTGGTCCCCGGCTAAATGATGCAAAGTTAACCAGATGTAACTCTTTGAGAGCGTAAAAATGAAACCAAATGGACCCTTGCAGGGCCATTTGGTTTCATGTTTACACTCTCAAGAATTAGCCCAAGTTATACACAACTAGAGAATGTTGAAGATTAATGGCCATTTTGATCTGTATGTTTGCCTGTTTGTTTTCTCCGAAATCCAGCCTGGAATTGTGGACACAAGCAAAAGTAATCTTTAGTTTTGGGGTCTGTGGGGCTAAAATGTCATCAAATGGTGGTCCATGGCTCAAATTCTGAATAAATAGTGGACCCTGGTATGAAAAACGTTGAAAACCACTGGGCTAGCCTGTTGTTTCAACCATCTACCTCTCTTGATTCTGCTCTCAGTCTCTATTGCATAGATGATGCCTCCTTTACGGTGTCTCTCTCATCATCCCCTGTGTCCATCTGCTTTCCTACTCTCTCTCCTATGCCGTCTCCCTCATCTTCCCTATGATCCTACCCCCCCTTTTCCCTACTGTGGCTCCCCTATGCTTTATCCTTAATCTTAACCTGCTGCGCATGCTGTCTCCCTTTCAGCTTCCTTGCTCTCTTCGGTGTATTCCCCAAGCCTTCCTGCTATCTGTCTCTTATGCTCCTACTCAACTTTCTTACACTCTCTGTCTCGGCTGTCCTGTCTGTCGTACACAGTCTCCCTCAACTTCTGTCTCTTAGCTTCCCTCTGGCCCGTGTATCGCCTGCAGTAATTTTTCCCCCTCAGCTTTTCAATTTGTCTGTTAAGAGAATACAAACCAAACCAATGCAAAAGACTGAATAGGATTGGTCTGCAGACTCTTATGAACTCTCCTTTGGCTGCATTTATTCAAAAAATGTTATTACATACGGTTTGATCTCTATCACCTAATTCTCTAATGCAGGCTTTTTCATCCAGTGGATCCAAAATCCATTAGTAGATTGTGAAATCTCAGTGGGTCAAAAACCCAGATAGTGGGTCATGAAAATCTCAACTGTGCAGCACAATCCGCAGTTTTAAATTGTGAGTTTAAATATCGAGTCTTATCGGTACAATGTTACACTCGTAACACTGAGGACTTTGTGTGCATGCATGTTGGAGAGAGAGAGAGAGAGAGAGAGAGAGAGAGAGAGAGAGAGAGAGAGAGAGAGAGAGAGAGAGAGAGAGAGAGAGAGAGAGAGAGAGAGAGAGAGAGAGAGAGAGAGAGAGAGAGAGAGAGAGAGAGAGAGAGAGAGAGAGAGAGAGAGAGAGAGAGAGAGAGAGAGAGAGAGAGAGAGAGAGAGAGAGAGAGAGAGAGAGAGAGAGAGAGAGAGAGAGAGAGAGAGAGAGAGAGAGAGAGAGAGAGAGAGAGAGAGAGAGAGAGAGAGAGAGAGAGAGAGAGAGAGAGAGAGAGAGAGAGAGAGAGAGAGAGAGAGAGAGAGAGAGAGAGAGAGAGAGAGAGAGAGAGAGAGAGAGAGAGAGAGAGAGAGAGAGAGAGAGAGAGAGAGAGAGAGAGAGAGAGAGAGAGAGAGAGAGAGAGAGAGAGAGAGAGAGAGAGAGAGAGATAGGAATATTGATGTTTATATTGGGTCCTACTCCTAGTATTAAATCGTGAGTTTAAATATCGACTCTTATAGGTACAATGTGACACTCTTAATACTGAGGACTTTCTGTGTGCATGTGGTGGAGAGAGAGGGAGAACACTGTAAGAGGAATATTGACGTTTATGTTTGGTCCCTGTAATCATGAGATCAATAGAAACTGGTGCAGAAGCAAAAAAAACTGTTTAAATTGCTAGTATACTCACCTTTATACCCTGTAAAAGGGTACATGTCTATGTTCAGGCTTAATTTACTCCTGAATGTGTTGCATAGATGTGGGCTCACTGGGGTCATCAGTAAATTAGACCAGGTAGGTGTGAAATGCTGACTGTGCTAAACGGCTTCCAAGTAAGCTTACTGCACTATTTTGCCTATTGATTTCCCCCTGGTTCACATTGTCATCAAATGTGATTGTTTTTCCATCAACAGACTGTCTGAGCCCTTGCCATGTAATGTGTTTGAGACTAGCCTGCCATGAACCTGTAGATTGGATACTTTACACAAAGAGTTTTGGATGGAAACATGCCAGCTACTGTGAATAGACAGTGCCATATCATTATTATCACCTCCCAACCTCACATTGTAAGAAATTAGTAACCTTATATCCCTAACCTCAAAAGCAAGCACAGCACCAATGCATGTTCGCTAAACGGTAGCGCATGTGTGCCAACCTTAATGCATGTTGGGACTCATGGGACATTGGATCTGTGGGCAGACACCAAATAGACGGTTAGTGATTTATCGTAGAGCTCTGGGGTCTGAACGGCGGAGCGGGGTTGGGAAGGAGCGCTTGTTTTATCCGCCGGCTACTACTAGTAGGGCGGGGCGAAGGAAGTTTTACTGAGGTTATGGTTAGGGTTAGGTTAGGTTTAGGCATAGGTTTACTGAGGTTAAGTTTAGGGTTAGGATTAGGTTTAGGCATAGCCTAGTTTTATTGGGGTTGTGTCTTTATGGTTAGGTTTAGGCATAGGTTTACTGAGGTTAAGTTTAGGGTTAGGATTAGGTTTAGGCATAGCCTAGTTTTATTGGGGTTGTGTTTAGGGTTAGGTTGGGGTTAGAGTTAGACGATGCTTTATGCGGTTACTAACCCTAAACATAACCTCAGTAAAACTATGCTTCGCCCCGCCCTACTAGTAGTAGCCGGCGGATAACACAAGCGCTCCTTCCCAACCCCGCTCCGCCGTTCAGACCCCAGAGCTCTACGATAAATCACTAACCCAAATAAACCCCTGGTATTGGTAAATGTTGCTTTTACTGTATATAGTGGCGTTATCCAAGTGGCTTTACGTAGATTGTGGATCCTATTCTAATGGCGGTGGAAACCATACAAGGTACCAACCAGCACATCAGGAACAATTGGGGGTTAAGTAACTTTTTTAAGATTTGTGTTTTGGGCCTTTTATCTTTGTGAGAGTGAGAGAGAGAGAGAGAGAGATAATAAAAACGACTCATGTAAAGTGTGAACAATGTACTGTACTGTCTACTGATTTGATCATTGTTGAATGATAAAATTATATTAAGTCATACTGTGTTTAACTTTATCAGCATGATGAATGTGGTTTTCAACCACTTCTCTAAACACTATTTTTAGAGTGTCTGGTCTTGACACTTCATGCTGCCAGAGGGATGCAGTCACTCTGAGGAAGTTCTTTGGAACTGGAAATGTTACTCAAGGAAATGCATATGGTTTCTGACAAGTTTTCTAGAGTATACTTCCTTCTCAGTCTGGCCATGTTTTGTTTTTTCATGAGATGCTGCTAGGCGAGACTAGCTTAGTTTTCAATGACCACACTGATTATTGCCTCTTATTCACTTAAATTTGTCTTGTAGTGTTTGATTAAGGAGTTTTATATGCTCCAGCTATTACAGCAGTTGGAGCATATGCCTTTTCATGTGGAAGGTTGTAACTTGTTGGTTCAAACCCTGCCTGAGGTCGACATCAGCAAGGTAGTTCTTAAAGGTTTATTCAGTGATTTCACCTAATTAATTTCTTTTCTTCTTTTTGTTGGATAATCCTCCCTAATATAGACTGTGCTGACCATATAAGGAGTTCCTTCCTGTTCCCAGTGAGCCCCTGGGGTAAAAAATACTTCCAGTTCCAATTAGGAGGAAAAGAGACATCCTCCAATCAGGATTGAGTGAGGGTGGGCCTTGGTGTATGTGCTGTTGGCCTGTTGTACTTATCCCCTCACATCCTGTTACAGGAAAGGTTTTCAAAATCACTCAATGCTCCTTTAATGACAAAATAAATGTGAGCCAATTTTCCTGAAGAAGTGCATCTGAAGCCTGTCTGTCTAGACTAGCGTGCTGTAGAGGAAGAATGGTGACACACTTTGATTTCACCGCAAAGCGGGAGCCTATGGGCGATAGTTTAAAGCATTGGGACCATAATTGGAACTATCCCATTGAGATAGAATGTGCACGTTCCACTGTTAGAATGGGAGTGTCACCACTCTCTTACTTGTCTGTTCTAGACGAGTCTCCAGACCAGACAAACAGCCTACAGAGTGTACCTATACATCCAGTGACATATGTCGGGGAATCGGATGATGAAAAAATGTCAACAGAAATTAATTCAGTTGTTCAGACTTGATTTCACGAATCTGTGTCTCTTTAAAATAGTGTTTTCACAGTCATTCCCTTATAAGGGCAAATTGTGACGTGCCATATAAACCCCTGATCTCTAATCTCCGCCGCATTGTTCCTCTGTGGGGCAGGCTGAACCATAGTTGAACGTTGTGAATGTCAATTTACTAAAGTTTGCATGGAGAACTAATGGAAAGATGAGGCTTACGCTCAACATGCGGACAAGCTATGAGGAAGAGAGCTTTATCTCCGTAATAATGGGATAATGTCCATAATGGGACATTGACAGCTATACAACTGATGCATCACACTAGCCTACCGTTTTGAAGCTTTAATTTACAAGCTTTAATTGCTTCCACAGTGAAACTTCGGGAGAAATCTTTCATGACCCATGTTTATTTAATTATTTTACATATGCTGCTGGGTGTACTTTGTTGGTTGTGTATATGCGATGCGGTTAATTAAATGAGGAGAGCTGGCTGCGCATTTGAATCTGTCCAGTCCAGACAATAAAATCCTTCCTTCCTTCTGTTATGGCGCAAGTAAGAACTGATCAAATCTGCAGCATATATACAGTATATGCAATGCATTTTTTATCCCCCATTACCCTTTTTGTTTTCTCTTTTATGCCTCCACACATGCACACAAAGTGCACCAGGTGTCCCTATAGCGTGGTTTCACTACTGTCGCCTTAAGACTGGTGAATGATTAGCTATTTTTCCACATTAGTGAGAAGTAGTGCACTGTAAAGAAGGCTCCAACCAGTATGAGGCCAATGGGTTCAGCAAAGGATGACTGATCACGCAGAGAAGTATTTATAGGCCTTACCTGTTAACAATGGTTTAACGCATTAAGTTTAGTGGAATTGTATAGAATTGACCGGATGACCACAGTAACTTCAACTACTACTGTGGGTGTATACTGTAGTTATTGAGATTTATTGTTGTCACTCTTATCTAGAAGTTAAATCATTATTACGTGTGCTATCACACATTGTATCACTCCTGGCTGTCAGACAAACACAGCGATGCCACGCTTACACATGATTCTTGATGACTTTTTTTGTACGTATTTGATCATGTATTACCATGTGACATTTGTTCCTGCTTAGTGTAAATCGCCCTGGATTAAGAGTGCTTGCCAAATGTCTAAATTATCGGCTACTGATCAAAGACAGTTGTGTGGTTCCAATTTTGTGGCATCAGCTTGTGAAAGGCCATTTCCTGTTTCAGAATGACAATTCCCCCAGTGCCCTCCCACGCTCCCTTAACACAGAAATGGTTTGTTGTGAGGGGAAAAATGTGACCGGCCCGCACAGAGCCCTGGTCCTAAAGTAGTAGTTCACCCAAAACCTGTTTTGCTGTTATCAGTTACCCACCTTGTGAGGCCTTGAATTCATGGAGATTTATTTTGTTTTATATGTACAGTAATTAATAGAAACTCATTTCTTGGGAAATGAATCCTTTGAAATGAACTGAAATGGCAGGTGTGAGCCAGGTCTGCCACTGGGCGCCTACCCCAACATGAAAATGTCTGACTGATCTCACTGATCCCTTGTACGTATACACCATTGTGAATGAATAGTGGAAATGGCTGATCTACAAGCTTGCGTGCTGGTTTTATATTTTTGTATTTGTCTTTTCGTTTTCACTGTTTAATAAAGATAATAGTAGCTATCATGTGACCCATGGGTCAACCCCCTGATTCTGTAGCATGATGTGGCTTGATATAAAAATATACCTGTAATAGACATGATGCTACTCACAGGGACATGGCCTAATCGTACCCTTGATGTTGAATTCCAAGCGGGGAGGCATTTAACCATATTTATGTCTTTGTTATGATTTATTAGCCATGGAGTGAATTGAGCCTTGACCCCTCAATCTAAAGGTCTTGTGGCTGAATGCAAGCACCTTATGACATCAATCCTGAGTCTCTATGCTGCGATGGAACGGTCTCCACGTTTCTGTGAACACACCGGTTGGAACACATGCTGTTTTATTCCATTACGGCACAATAGTGTTTGGGAGGTCAGGAACTCCATGTGAATAGACCTGGCTCAACATGTCATTCCAGAGGTCTTTGACAGGGTTAAGATCAGGGCTTTGTGTAGGCCCTTGAGTCGATAAAACTATGTCACTGTAGCGTACGCTTTTGAAAATAGTCAGCAGTAATGTCAAGTATACAGTGAGTCATGTAGTCAATGGACTGTATATCAAACTGTTAGTGTTATTGTCTGTTTGAGTGTACTTTGCCCAAATCATGATCTAGTTATAGCCTAATATTTACTCTCACAGATGTATTTACTAATTTGTTATCAATTTGGATATTTTAAATCTCCAAGGGTCTACAGTTATTCCCCTTCTGCCTCTGGATGTTGAAAAGACACTGGCTGAGCCCCTGGCCTCTGAACATGTACAAATGCAAAATCTAAGTTGCTTACCCGGATGCCAAATGTTAGAAAGGCTGCTTGCCGGGGAGCTTTCCTTGTGTGAAGTATTAGTCCATCGTATTCAGTCGTGTTTTATGATAAAATAACAATCTAAATGTTAAGCCTGTCTTGTATAACCGGTTTTATCTCATACTGTTTAGAGCGAGTTTTGATCTTAAATTAAAGAGCTGGTTCAGATTTGTGGACTGTAGCCGTAGGAAATATTTGCTTATATAGTGGTTTATAAGCAAATATATAGTGGTTGCAAAGGTATGGCCTGGTAGTGGCAGGTCTGGTTTTGGTGAATTTTAACTAGTTTCCATGTTTTGGTGTGGTGCACTGGTGTCTACCATTAAAAAAATAATAATAATGGTAAATAAGTGGAGCCACATAGCGTAATTTGTATTGTTGATTTATCCTCTACCACAACATTAAGTTATTCAATATTGACGCCTCTGTCACCTACTGTAGACTTATGTTTTTGTGCTGCTGCTCGTGTAGCTGTCAAAGTTGAACAAAATGTGTGCTCTATTGTATTAGTAGTAGTAGTAGTATTAGTTGATAGCATCACAATCAGTTAACTACAACCCCAAATTTAAACTTCCGTTGAAGTTGGGACGTTGTGAAAAATGTCAATAAAACCAGAATGCATTGATTTGCAAATCGTTTTCAACCTATATTCAGTTGAATACACCACAAAGACAATATATTTAATGTTCAAACTGATAAACTTTATTATTTTTTGAAATTATACAATCTTTTGTAAATTGATCCCTGCAACACGTACCAAAAAAGTTGGGACGGGGGCAACAAAAAACTGGGAAAGGTCATGAATGCACAAATAACGCCTGTTCGGAACATTCCACAGGTAAACAGGTTCATTTTAAACAGTTTAATATTGTGATTGGGTATAACAGGACCATCCCAGTCGTTCAGAATCAAAGATGGGGCGAGGTTCACCACTTTGTGAACAATTCTGTGAGAAAATCATTGTGACATCATTGTGTAAAGGATATTACTGTGTGGACTCAGGAACACTCAGAAAACCATTGTCAGTTTACAGAATTAGTCGCTACACCTGCGATTGCAAGTTAAAACTCTACCATGCAAAGCAAAGCCATACATCAGAAAGGTTGGTTTGAAAGACAACCAGAAAAACAACCAGAAATGCCTTCTCTGGGTCCACTATCATTAGAAATGGTTAGACACAAAGTGGAAAAGTGTGCTGTGGTCTGATGAGTCCACATTTCTAATGATAGTGGACCCAGAGAAGGCATTTCTGGTTGTTTTTCAAACCAACCTTTCTGATGTATGGCTTTGCTTTGCATGGTAGAGTTTTAACTTGCAATTGCAGGTGTAGCAACTAATTCTGTAAACTGACAATGGTTTTCTGAGTGTTCCTGAGTCCACACAGTAATATCCCTTACACAATGATGTCAGTTGTTAATGCAGAGCCACCTGAGGGATCAAAGGTCACAAGTATTCGGTGTTGGTTTTCGGTCTTGTCGCTTTAGTATAGCAAGTTCTTCAGATTCTTTGAATGTTTTGATTATATTATGGACTGTAGATGATGAAATCACCAAATTCCTTGCAATTGAATGTTGAGAAACATTGTTTTTAAACCGTTGGATGACTTTCTCACAGAATTGTTCACAAAGTGGTGAACCTCGCCCCATCTTTGATTCTGAACGACTGGGATGGTCCTGTTATACCCAATCACAATATTAAACTGTTTAAAATGAACCTGTTTACCTGTGGAATGTTCCAAACAGGCGTTATTTGTGCATTCATGACCTTTCCCAGTTTTTTGTTGCCCCCGTCCCAACTTTTTTGGTACGTGTTGCAGGGATCAATTTACAAAAGATTGTATAATTTCAAAAAACAATAAAGTTTATCAGTTTGAACATTAAATATATTGTCTTTGTGGTGTATTCAACTAAATATAGGTTGAAAACGATTTGCAAATCAATGCATTCTGGTTTTATTGACATTTTTCACAACGTCCCAACTTCAACGGAATTGGGGTTGTACAAACTTAAATTTAAACTTCTATATCAACAAGCAAATGATGCATATTCATTTTGGTGTTATTGATATGACTTGGCTCATTTGTTGTCGGTCCAAACCTGCCTTTATACTCCCCTGAGGAAAAGTCATAGGACTGTATATTTATCTGGAAGTTTGAATATCCACTTGACTCTAGTGGATATTTTAAAGTATGAGGGAACGGGGCTGTTGGCTTAAGCCTGGGTCAATTTCTTTAATATAGCATTCTTTGATAATGCTGAGCACTTATGTTTGCATTCACATTAGTCTCCTGCTTTGTCTCCTGTTAACTCGTACATCACACAAACCTGTTGACCTGTGGGTTATGAATTGACATAATCTTGTATAAACATCTCCAGGACCTGAAGACAGCGATGACTTGAACCCTACGGTCATCATATTTGAATAATGTAGCAAGGTTGCTTTAATTTCTCACTTAAAGCTGTGATTCAACCCCTGGACCTGACCTTCATTATACAATGCTTATCCATTTGCCCTGAAAGCCTGTTTTTAAACTATACCTTAGCCATTTTATATTATTTTCTCTTGGTTGAATGCTTGCTCCTGAGTGGTCAATCACTGAATTCAGCGGTGTGGATAATGATCACTCCACTCTAAGATTGGTGTCTATAAAGGAGCACAAGGCTGTGCTGATTGGATTTTATTTTTATGCTGTGCCCAATATGACAGAGTAACATGTAATTTAACCAAACAAAAATGATTTCAAGAATGTTTTTGCAAATATTTGAAGTGAGAAATAAATGACCCAATAGAATAGCTGAAAATTGATCCCAACACTCACTTCCTTGTTTCCGAGGTGACTTGTTGCTCTAAGGGGCCATTCTTCACCGTAGGCAAGGGAATTCTTTGATCTTGTTCAGATCTCAGTTACTTTGTACACAATTTGGCCCAAGGGGGTCCTTTTTCTCTTCTATTCATCACATGTAGGCTTGACAACAGAATAATGCTGGATGATTTGACCTCAGAAATATGAGCTCTCTGTACTACCTTTATATGCTGTAAAGAATGTTTTAAAATGGAAATCTGATTTTTCGTTTCTAACTTTTATCCTGAAGCATAAAGGTGTACTTTATCGGTACTACCAATTCAAACACATTTTCCAAAAACAAACTGGAAAGATTCAAAAGGCCATTCTATGATGTCAGTCGCTGCTACACCAACGTTAGGAGTGTTTGAGATTTCCATTTTTATTTTTTATTTTTGCAGATAAGTGACAGACAAACTAAAATTACATGGTGGGAGCTCACAGGCTCATTGACTCACTCCAACACACACTGAGCAAGTCTCCCTGTTGCCTAGTAATAACACTAATGACACCAATACTGTCGGCGATCTCTATATGGGTATAATCCACCTGCAGGTGAATTGCGGTTTATAATCTGTGTAAACCACGGCCTGCTCCATGTGTCTGCTCCATGTCTCCTGGAATGGCACAGAGTCACTGCACGCTGGAGGAGAATCTACAAGGTCACTCAATCAACCTTCTTACTTTATCACCTCCTTTAATCCCAAATTTCAACATTTCTACTTTGGTGTCAGCTCACAGGATATAAAACAAAATTGTAGTTGCTTATTTGGGCTTCCTTACTAATGGATTCTCAAAGCTTTTCATGTCAAGGTACCGCCAAATTAATATGCATTTGTCTGCAGAAGGACATTTGAAGATGGTTTGTCAGGCACCCACATACAAGATCTGAGTAGTTAAAAAACAAATACTCATACTAAAACTGACTTGGCATTTTTAGATGCTTCTTTTGGTGATTGTTTTCATAGACTTGGCTGCGTGTTTCTCATTGTGCTACACATGAAGTTGTATATGCATTTGTCACTTTAGAAGCAAGTGTCTGTGTGGGAATATCATTCTCTGAAAGCGTTTAATGAAATCAAGACTTGAGATTCATCCTTGGCTTGTACACGCCTCAGGATACTGTACAAATGTAAACTTTCGCACACTTGTTATGTACTCTCTCTCCGAGGGTTTTTCGGCGTAGCTTCTAATCTAAACTGCAGCACACATCCAGTTTGTTTGTGAGTTGATCTCTCCCTCTCTCTTTCATTTTGCTCTCTCTCTGTCTGTCTCTCTCTCTCTCTGTCTCCAGGCACTACAACAGAATGTGAGCCCAATCAGTTTCAGTGTGGTAACGGTCGCTGTATTCCTTCTGTGTGGCAGTGTGACCGGGATGAGGACTGTTCCGACGGCAGCGATGAAAGCTCATGTGGTAAGACCTCACTCCTCTCCCTCTCTCTTGCTCACTCACTCACTCACTCACTCACTCACTCACTCACTCACTCACTCACTCACTCACTCACTCACTCACTCACTCACTCACTCACTCACTCACTCACTCACAGACACACCTCTGTCTATGAATGTCATCCATGCATAACTTATCCAAGACATTGGAACATTAATACATTCAGCAAGCATAGCATGTGTAAAAACCTAATCCTTCACTTAAACGCAGCCTCACTCGTTGACTGAGACAGCTATATATAGATGCTTAAATGGCTAATAAACTGTCTAATGTCTACAGTATATTGTATAATGACATTATGTCTATACTCTAGACACAGAGCGAATCAATGTCTAAGCTAAGCCTAGACCACGAAACAAACGTTCACTTTCTGACCAGTTATAAACAGACTATTGCCCAGTGGGTTGTCTTTAGCAGACGCAAGCATGGATGCACATATGTGTCGTGCATGCACGCTAGTCGCTGTCCAAACATGGTTAGATGGGGCCCCAGTGGGTGTTTTCCCAGCATCCGTGAGGGAGAGGGGTCCAAATTACTCTTCTGTCTTCTTTTTCTCTCCCTCCTCTGTCTGTCATGGTGACCCAGATAGATGTTATACCAGGAGGGAGGGAAGAGGATAGTGGGATGATGTTGGGGAGATGGAGGGAGTGGTGACTGACTCTGTGAGCATAGTCTTGGCGATTGAGGAAGGTTGCTATAGGCAGACCTGTATCCTGAGAGAAGAGAAACTATGCCGTTCACCCACTGCACGCACAACGAAGTGGAAACTGAGCTACACTTCCTAACCATCTGCCCATTGTACCAAGACACATGCTTCCCACAGATTATACAATCACCCACGGAGATTTCGAGAACATGACCAATGACAAAAAAACTCCCATATGCTGGCCGAAGTACAACAATGTGCAAACACTGTTGTGATTAGAAAAGGATATCAAATGGAACACAACCACCCTAAAGAATTGTCAGAATTAATTGTTGTGCGTCTTCTTGGATTGATTAATCTTGGTACATAGAAAAAGATTCTGACTTTCACATGTACTGTACATGATTTTTGTTTTGATTGTATTGTTGTGCTTAGTCCTTGGGGCAACGTAAACATATGTTTGAATTGATTGAAATTGACTGGTGTCTCCCGCTTTGAGAGTTTAATTTGTACTTTTAAAAATATAGTTCTGTTAATTGATTGTAAACACAACCTGCCTTGTTTACAGTATTTCACCATACTATTCCATTGATTTTTAGGACATATCAGGGAGAATTGTGAAAAACCCACACTAAGCCACAGCATCGGTCTCTTTGACTCATTTCCTATTGCTATAATTATATAATTTAAGTGGATCATGAGCGACCCATAAGACTCACAACATGTCACACCAGATGCAGACGTACTGTATTTGCAATTGCTAATGTTTCTGCATCTTTTGTGAAAATGGCTCTTTAACATGAAATTCTCCTCTCTTTGTACCTCTCTCTTTACTCGCTTCACAGCAGATAAGAACACGTGTGCAGAAGAAGACTTTATATGCCGTAATGGTCAGTGTGTTCCCAAGCGGTGGCAGTGTGATGGCGAACCAGACTGTGAAGACGGTTCTGATGAGAGCACAGACATCTGCCGTGAGTAAAACACTGTTCCTTCCATCCCATCCTTTGTATGTTTGTTTTTCCCCAAGGATCCTCAAAATTTGTATTTGGTCATGGACCGCATCTCAAATTATTTTGTTCCAGGGACTCGCAGAAGTAGGGAGACCGTCTTTTGCTTTGAAATGTCCTCCTCTGACAGCTCCGCTGTCTGAAAGCTTGTTGTGAGTGTAGTCTCCTCTGCAAGGAGAGCTTGCATTGACAGAAAAAGTAGGCTTTGTGATTGACCAATGAGAAGCAGATTGTGTTGTCTGTCGCAAATAAGTCTCCTGCATGCAAGTCCATGTCAACAACATGGACGAGGCAATTGGTTCATGAGGGTCCCTGGATGCACCTTTGAGAGCAACTGCTTTAAATAAATGCATAAGTAAAATAGATTATAGAGAATGTTTAATTAAAGATTAAATCTGTGATCTTAACGCTGTTTTATAGATTATGAATTTTCAGAATTTTAATGAAACAGATCTGTGCATGCAGGTGCGCATGTATCCTCTTTTTGATAATTCAGAATATGGTCACCCTAAGCAGAAACGTTTTGTGTTTAATAAGTTTCCATTAAAATTGTACTACAGTATATTCAAAGATTTGCAAACTTTTTCGTATTTATTTTTAATTGTATACTAGAATCTTCAAGTTCGTTGTGCCAGTTGTGCAGCTATGCTGTGAGCTTGTTCATTGTGCCAGTTGTGCAGCTATGCTGTGAACTTGTAGACAAGATAACTTAAGTGTTATCTTTGAATAACCAAAGAAATCTAATGACGTGGATGCTTCCCGCTTGTAATGGGTTATGAGCGTGAAAGCTTTGTTTGAGAATCATACGCAATTAGATGGTGTGGCTACTGTGTTTGGGGATCCTGGCATGGAGTGGTATTTGTCACTGCAGGTACTCCCATGGGTGACACCTGTCAGCAAGGAGTGTAGGGGCGGGACATCCTCCGGGTAGGGGCTCCTCACTGGTGGGTGAGCTAGTATGATATGCCGGCATAACAGTGTGTGGGGAGGAATTCATTATCATAATAACTACTGATTTGCGGAGAAGAGAAAATGTGGTTTAAAAAGATCTAAAAGGGAACTATATTATATTCTGCCACCACCTACACATTCTGTCCCTCTCAGCATATGGTCTTTCTCTCCAACACAGTCTCCCTCAGCTTTCCTAATGTCTGTAATGTCCCTCCTACACGGTTTTCCTCTCAGCATTCATACGATCTGTCTCTCCAATACAGTCTCGTTCTAAGCATTCATACAGTCTGTCTTACCTACACTGTCTCCCTCTCGGCTTTCCTGTCTGTCTTGGAGCCCGACCGATAGAATTGGTCTATCGTATTGGGGTTCCCCTTTTATTGGTGGTGCTATTGTAGTGGTGAAATTGTCGCTGATAGAATTATACAAGAAAAAACTACTGTATGTATCAGCAAGTTAAAGCCTAAAAAAGAACACAACTGGACCAATGTGACATTAGGGAATATTCTTTCCTTGAAT
Organism: Benthosema pterotum; assembly: GCA_039105355.1. Taxonomy (NCBI): domain Eukaryota; kingdom Metazoa; phylum Chordata; class Actinopteri; order Myctophiformes; family Myctophidae; genus Benthosema; species Benthosema pterotum. The sequence continues at coordinate 28,798,833 of CM076985.1, forward strand.
ATTTCTTTCCTTTCTGCTCTTTCTGTCTCCCTCTCAGCTTTCATCTGGGTTAATACAAGTGGAATTAAGCCATGGCATCATGTCCGGTTAAACACTGTGCCTTGGCTGTGATTCAGTTATGGCCTGCAGTGACTTATCGCTTTCATGAAAAGGTCACCAAACATGGTGACATGAAAATCATAGAGGCGTCTTAATTCAATCGTTGTTGTTTTATGGCACAGCTCTGTATGAGGCAGACTGTAGACTACTGTACCACTGGGTATAGTATATGGGTCTTAGTTGTGGGTATTTGCACTATCTTTGCAAATGTGTAACCTTTTGGAATGTGCATTGTTGACTGTCCATGGCGTCATATCGGTAAATGAAATTGCAGCACTTTGTGTGGGCAGTTTTGTAAAATACTGCCCACACATTCCCACAATGCTGCCCTAAAATATGAGGGTATGATAACATGCATTAGCTCTACTACTTCTCATTCTGTGTGGCTATTTTTGACATGCGCTACTAGACACTCCAGTGCATGGCTTTTTAAGATTACACCATTTGGCATGAGTACTCTAAACAAACCTTACTGGTATGCCATTATAGCAGTATTGGCAATTTTGTGCTATTGTTCTTCATTAAATTCTGCCATTTAGTTAGAGGGCTGTGAGAAACTCGCACTCATTCCTCAAAAGATGTCTAACCTTTAGGTTTCCCAAAATTTGTTGTTGATTAGAGGAAAGGAAAACTACACCCCTTTAAATCACATTTTTGATTCATGTGAATGGAATCTGGATTCCGGTTGCAGGACTACAGCTTTGACAGATTGACCAAGATTTGAGGGTCTGTTTGACTGCAAACATTGAAGACCAGTGAGGATGCAAATTGTGATTAGGCATTTTCTTCTTTCTTCTGGCATTTACCCTGTCTTATAGCTGCTTACAGCTACTGTACTGTATATTTTTAACTAGATCAGCACTCGGTAGAGTGCATACGCGCACGTTGCGCACAAGTAGGCCTTGGTCTACTTGTGCATGAGCGGAGTGGGCTAATACTCATGACTTTAGTTATAAAGGTCTCTTATTTACCTTACAATTAGCTCTTCACTAAGTCCCTCCCCAATCCGGCCTTGTCCAATATTCATGTTAGAATTGGAAAGCTTCACCAGGAAAGCTGGGCCTGCATAGCAACAGTTGCTAAAGTATTTGGACTGGCAGTGGACAGTGACTAAAACCCGACCCAAAGGGTGGGGTTTAGTGAAGAGCTCATTACAACATCATTACATCACCCCCCAATCGGAGTGCCCCGACGGACGGCAACTGCGCACCTCGCAATGATCGCTTAACTTGCGCCCGCTCCGCTCACGTAAGTAATTAATGTCAGTTATTTAATCCTAATCAGTTAGTGATACGCATTTCAGCTAAACGTCCCCTCCCTAATGGCTCTGTATGTGTCTGTCTGGGGATAATTTGGGAAATGCAGATGCAATCAGTGCCAAACCAGACTGATACCATGCTCAAATATCAGTCATAACATCATAGATGACAGATGTCGTATTTTGGCTACATTAAACCAAGCCCTTATTAGATCTTATTAACCGTAAATTTCATTAGAATATATTCTGCCATGAATTGCCTTACAATAATTATTTACTGCCATGGAGTAGACGCTGCCACCCTGCATAAAGAAATTAGATTTGTTATTCACGTCTCATCTTTGTAGTATTCCTAAGGTCTTCGACAGTGACGTTTGGTTTGTGATACTGACCTATTACTACTAACCTTAAAAACTACAACACCTGTAATGCTGGTTTTGGAAGGTTTTAACTGACACCAGTCATCAAATCCATTTAACGTTCCATTTTAATGTGTTTAATGGCGTTGCTTAATTTAGTCTGCATAAATGAGGACTCTTAAATGCTAACACAGCATGAGGGTAATGCTTATATTACTGCAGTTGGAATGAAGCCAATTCTAAGATACAAAAAAAAAAACAATCCCAAGGGTCCTTTCACTAGTCAATGCGAAGATCCAAACTGCAACACAAAGTCGATTAACAAGACAAAACGAAGCAACTTAAAAAGGTGACAACAAAAACCTTAGAATAAAAAAGAAAAGCACTCCTTTCAGATGCCTGACAGCCGAGTTGCGTACAAAGTGCTATTTGATGACGTTGGATCTTGTTAGTGCTGACTCTTTTCTAGCAAACATCACACGTACCCTAACCATTATGTTCAGGCCTTCAGAAACATTGGAGGGTGTGTGGGAGCTGTTTTCCAAGGCGAGCCGGCCTGTCAGCTGAATGATGGTAGTTTAAAAAGGAAGCCGTAGCATAGAATTAACAAGGTGGCATTCATGATTAAGGAGATGACTATTAACAAGGTGGCCTTCACGCTTAAGGATATGTGCATTTATCTTCAGTTCAGTTGTGGTAATACATCAACGCCCTGTTTACTTTGACACTGCGCAAAGCTGCACTTTCAGAATAGCATCAAACTGCCAAACAACGTTTAAACGAATGACTTGAAGCGATGATTGTTTCAAGTTATTGGAACAAAGATGATTTATCTTTGCTATCCTCAGTCAATGTATTTGTAACGTTAAGCCTGTTGATTTTTATTTATATTTTAGCCCAAGTTAAACATCTTAAATATGACATGCCCTACAAAATCAGGAACCACCTGCTTAGTTGTTATTGTTAACAACAATAGATGGATTTACCTTAAGTCCATGATCCAGAATAGGTTGTGAACCACTGATCTTCCAAAATCATGACAGTTTTCGAAAAATCCTATGTCTCTATCAAACTATTTCACGCCACAGACTCCAGAAGTGTGTAAAATATGGGCCAACCCTCAACTGAAAATGTTGTTTTAGGGATGCCCCCAGAAGCAAAGATATGAATGAAAAGAATGTTCAAAGTTTTGCACACATTTTCACAATCTTTTCAAAAAGAGCAGATCTATACGCTCTTTGCGTGGTACTCTGTGCCAAGGCAGAAGGCACACCGCTCTGCATTGACTAGGGTCATAAAATCAAATGACCGTTCACAGATGTAACACAGCTTGTCTGCTGTCTGACTGACTGAATCACAGAGCAAAGAACAATTCTGCTCTCTCTTGTTCTCTTGTGGGTTGCATTTTTATACATTTATACACTTGCCTTTTAGAATGGTGTCTGTTGTGCCTTTCCATGCCTGATGTGATAAAGGCTTATGCACCGTTATTTATCCATTAGTAACTCTTGAGTGTACAATGGACGTCTTATGGTTCCATATTGTTGTATTTATACACTTGGTTACAAATTGAGTGTATAGTATTGTGTGTGTGTAGTGCTGTGCATAACTAATCCCTGGTTTTCAGCAGGCGGCATACTGTTTTCTAGTACATTTTCCATAGCTTCGTTTGATGTGCTCAGCAGCATAGTCGAACTGCGTACGAAGGTGTGAAATGCGTTTCAAATTTGCTACATGGAGTTCTATACTGTTGTGCTCCGAGACATTTTTGGCAGGTGCTTTCACACACTGTGAAAACATTATGTTGAGCGTTAAATCAGAACCTGGTGTGTTCGAAAACACAACCTTGGCCCCGGTGAATGGGAGAGAGATAAAGTTACAGTCTGTCAAAAAGGCATAAAGAAAATCCAGGTCCCAGGCGCTCAAGGTGGATTTTATAAGTAAAGACCTTTTTATTATATTTGGGCTAGCTAGAGACATTAAAATACACCAACACATGTCTGCTTCTCTGTCTTTAGGCTGTAGTGAAGAAGGCATTTTACTTGACTGCCTCGACCTGGATTTCGTATGCCTTTTTGGCATAATTTGTCCTCAATGAATGTAATTCCCCTCCATGAGCACTGGTGGTTTAAGGGATACCAGAATATCTCCTGTAACTTTTTTCCCCCCCTTCTTGTTCTGGTAATGTCATTTGCCTGTGTGTGTGCGTGTCCTTGTCTGTATATAGTATATATACTATGGCCCACTTTCAGATTCTGCCCCACTTGTTGTGAAACCCTGCCTACAGTGAATTCAAATTATTTAAATGAATGACTTGCATCTACATAATGCTGTATTCTAAATGAATGGCAGACATACAGTATGTGTCTGCGTTCAGTGCATGTTCTGGCTGCAGCCTGGTTCAAGATAAAAATGCAACAGCTGGCCCGATGGAGCACATGGCACTGAACCAAGATTGTTCACGCACGCACAGGCATTACACTCGCTCTGACCAGAACAGAATGCTCACAAGACTGTCCTCCTTTAACCTACACATACACGCGTGCACACATGGATACCAACTAATGTGCGCACACACCCGCTTACTTAAGTTCTTCACATAGACATGTCAAGCTTATTATACAACGGCTATGCACACACACATTCATGCACTGAACCTAAACGGACCTAAATGGCCACGCGCAGGCAAGTGTGGACTCAAGGCACCGCTTGGCCAGTAGTTACTGTGACGCTTTTTTTTGCTACTATACCTAACCCTAACCTCTGTAAAACTATGTATGCCTCTGAGCATACCTAGGGTAAGGTGGTAAGGTTGTTCTGTCCTGTAACATTGATGGAACCATAATAATGCTGTGTGGATACGTGTGCGCATGCATATACAGTACATACAAACGTGTGTGTGTGTGTGTGTGTGTGAGCGCGCATGCATAAGCACATGCAAGACTTTAGTGACTTGCATGCAGTTCATTGTCAGGGGGGTTGAATATGTGGAATGTCCGCGTAGGAACACATTGGGCTTACAGAAATGCATGTTGTACGTGCACATACTTTTTATAGATGGAACTTGACACAAGTTCCATGTTACTATATTGGTGTACAGTACGTACAATGAGGGCTTCGCTGTGTGTACGTGATGCAGGGCAGCTTGGATAGTGTGTACGTGTGGGAATTTCTTTGTAGTGCATACACTTTAGGTTGTTGATGGTCGCTGCTTTTAACCATGGCATGTGAATCAGTTATGCGTAATGCAACTTTGTCGCTTCTTTTTCTAGTGGACAAAATGCATGTGTGTGGACCAAAAACATTGTCTGACACTATCATTATTATCACAATTCTTTTGAACTTTTGATTGGGAGTAATGAATAATAAAAAACAAAATATCACATCTAGTACAAGCCACTCTGTTAAAGTATAGGTAGATTTCCAGTCTACTGTAGCTACTGCAATCTTGCTATCCATGTTTTGTTTGACCAGCTGTTGCACTTGCACATGACTGTGGGTGCCTTAGGTGTTGTGTTGCCATTTATTTGCGTTACTGTCTTGACGCACCGTACTGAATTGTAAGTGAGATTAAAATGTGTTAAATAGTTCTATATGGTGATGGTACTCATTGCTATAGTATCGAGTCTAACTAGTTGAGTCGAGACAAGTCTAAGCATAGCATGACTTGTCTTTTAGTTCTAATGGATCTGTTCTAATCTCTACTAGTCCCTACCTCACATTTAGTTAGTTTTTTTATACTGTATATTTAGTTTTAGTCAACATAATGTATTTACGTAGTTTTCATCAGTGGGGAAAAATGAGGGGACAAAGTGATGGAGCTGGGTAAACAAGTAGACCCGCTCTTACTGAACAAACATGCTTTTTGTTTTAACCCCAAAATCACAGCCTACATTTCATTAGCTCTGTCTGAATGAATGCATGTATGCAAGATCATGTGAAAACATAATATAAGAGCAACACTGGGTTTAATAACAAAATAACTTCCATGTGGATCTTGAATTAGATTTAGTAAAGCTTAAAGCTAAACGTCTTAAGATCTGGCACGCTCTATTCAACAGGCTTAAAATCATCTTGACAAGACAATCTTGACAAACACCGAAGGCCAGTTTAATTGGTCGAACAACAACTAGTGAGTGGTGAGCGGTGCATCCAGGCGCAGGGAGTCTTCATTTAAGATTGCACTGGAAGGCCTGGCACACCACGTCCCCCGAAGCACTGCCAGAGCCTAAACTGCACCCAGACCTTCTGCAATTGGCTGACTGTTCCACGTGGTATAATGATGTCAAGGTGCACGTTGTGTGAATGGATCGATTTCATTGCCCATCAATCACCACACATACCAACCATTTATCATCACCACCTTAATGAATGGGTGGTGGCCAATCGATCATCTCATTTTTAAGGAGGTGCTAAGGCTCACCTGTTAACATCACATCCCCACCTCTCTGACATGAATGTGCGCTTGATGATCATGACATCACCATGTCATTATTATTAATAGGAAGGTGTATGTGAATAGCTAATCACTTTGATGACTCACATATTTTGAAGGCAGCATTCTATACCAACTGAATGGCAGAGATGAGCCTTTATTAACCACATTGTAGCTTGAAGATATTATCAGCTTGTAGATATTATTACAATGGCCCAGAAATTAGATTATTGGACTATATGAAATTACAACACAAGGACACACATGCGTCACTTTATTTGTCAAAAATGCCCAAAACACAGTTGCACATTACACAAACTATAAGAAACTACTTAGTTTTTTTTTGTCCAAAAAAAAAACCAAAAAAAACCCTGTAGCTTGTATAGCGTATATTATTAGCCTAACATGCTATTTATTTTCTTCTATAAGGTCTACGTCACAACATTACACAGAAGAAAAATAATGATAATACAAAAACATTGGCGAGTTCAGAAGAAGGTAAGAAGAATGCAATATTCAACAGAGCTATATAATGGGATTGCGATAATTTTTTATATAAATTGTGCATATATTTTATTTTGAATTGTTTTCCAGCATCAAATGAAGCATTGGCAGCATTTAAGCAAATGTGCCAGGATGTGTTGGCCATGCCTCATGACTCAGCTTGGACAGCTTCATTAGTGGCAGCAACAAAAGTCTTCAAAAAAATAAAAGACAACCCATCGAAGGTCTTTGCAGCGTTTCATATGTTTGGCCGGTTCACCAGCTTGGCAGCGCTAGGCTCCAGACCATTCCATACGGCTACCAGGCACTTTGGCTCTAAAATTGGTGTTCAGTCTCCATCAATAGCAAGATGCGGCGGCGCCCACACCTTGCACTTGGGTGGAAAGCGTTGCCTTGGGGCCAGACGCCCAAGGAAGGTCACAACTGGATCTGATCACATCTACAGTCAGCCATCCAAAAGAGCCACATAGTCTAGCACACTCTGTGGCCAAAAGACACACAAATCTCTGAACTTCTGGCACAGTTTATGTATTTGTGCAACAGTGTCGATTTTTTTTCTCTTTAGGTTATAATGTTGGGACGTTGTGGAAAAATGTATGTAAAGGCAAACAATATAGATGCCCCCTTTTTGGACACAGACTAATTGTGCAATAGCTTGTGTAGCCTATATGTGCAACTGTATTTTGGGTATTTTTGACAAATAAAGATGCTGCAGATTTGGACATGTGTGTCCTGGTGTTATTTCATATAGTCTATCAAAGTAGGGACTAGGTATATCCTGACACAGAACCTCTGGTATTGCTAGCAACCTTTTGGTCCAAGCTTCAGTATGGATAGGTAGACTACAATGGATAGATGCAGTGCAGCCGTAGAGACCTGAACAGACTGATCTAGGATGGAGGGATGAAGGTGGGAGAACAAGAGACTACAGAAACACTAATCTCAATTACATCAGGTTTGATTAGACATGCCTCCATCATTAGGGTTCAGCTTAAACTCCATTGATCCATTTAAAGCATCACATTAGTTTAATCAGATTGAATGTTGCTGTGCTGTTGTCCTTACAGAAACATTGAATCATTACATCTGTGTTCCATTTAGCTGTGCTTGTAAGGTCTTTAATCTGTGTCTGATTAAATGCCCATTGCCTATTTCTGCAACCTTTTTAACGGTTCTCTACGACCCACAGTTTGGTGCATTCACACACTCGCATTAGATAGGATTTTAATCTCCTAATGGGATTATAAAATCATTTTTTATGTAGTTATTATTATTATTATTATTAGGGCAGAATTAACATGTTAAGGCATACAAGGCAGCCAGGCATCCTTTTAATGAAGTATCACAAATGGTAGCAATTGCGCGTGTCTGTCTTTCTGTCTGTGGAAACTAAAGAAACTGTTATCTTGATTTCTGTGCTGCCCTGTCTGCACTGGCTCTGTCCATGTCAGAGGTGATTTTCCACTATATTGGTGTTAGTACATGCACACCACGGAGGGCAGTTTGGCCCCAGAATGCAGATCCGACTATAACAGCAAATCAGCAGGCTGCAGGGCTTTGATGTCTCTGCTATGATCTGAGGTGCTGACTCACTTTTTATAAAACCATAGAGGAGCCTGGCTACAGTTTGGAGCAGCAGCTTGCTTTATCTGTTATGCGCATCTTGTATTGCCTTAATTTTAGTACTATTTACTGTATGTGGTGTATTAAATCTTCTACCAAATCGAGTATGTGAGATGCTTTTTCACATTTTGGGGCTCTATGTAAACTTAATTTTGTGTTGGATTCAAATATGGAGCAAAAAACATTTGCAGTATGAACAATGTCTAAATGTTATGAAATGGGCAGTGGTGCCATGCTCGGCTACACAGGGTAATGAGAATAACATAGCCTGGCACAGGCTAACTGCTTGATCTGGCTACTTTTGCACTGTGTACTTGTATTACTTTAATTGTAAGAGCCAACTGACTGCCACAAGTACGGTAGAATTTGAGAGAAAGGACATCAAGGACAATTGTCTTTGTCATTGTAAGACAAATTATGGTTTCATAATGTATTTTGGGGAGTTGGAGTTACAATGATAAAAATATTCTGATTTGGAGGTTAGTCTTAGGTGTTTTTGTGTGTGTGTGTGTGTGTGTGTGCCACAACAGAAATGACGGATCACTGCATTGTGAGCTTCCAGAGCTGCACATTTCGGTGTACAACTTGGTCCAACTCCAGCTTTAGTGTAAACATTAATGTGGCATAACAATTATGCTGTCCAGAAAGGTTGATGTCCTCTTGTGTGTGTCTGTCTGTCTCTGTGCACTTGCAGACATGCGTACGTGCCGTGTGAATGAGTTTAGTTGTGGCGCGGGCTCCACGCAGTGCATCCCTGTTTCCTGGAAGTGCGATGGAGAGAGGGACTGTGACAACGGAGACGATGAGTTTAACTGTGGTGAGTACACACGGCACATTCGCGCACACACACAAACATCCTACTGTATCCCTGTGCCACTTACCATACATGCTCGTTCATTTCGAAGGTGAATTATACATGTCACACATGCATCACACACATTTCCATGTCCTCTTATGGAAGCAATATTGAGCTTTTATACTCCGGATTAAGAGCGAATGCTAGATGCCTAAATTGTAGCTCTGTTCTGGTACCTTTCCTTTCAAAGCGATGATACAAAAGTGTTTTCGCCATTGTTTTTGGACGGCTCAGCCATTCTATCAAAGCAGGGATATCCTGACACAGAAGCTTTTCTCAGAGCTAAAAGCGTAGAGGTTCCACACGAAGCGGGGTTTCTAGCGGTTGAATAACACAGCATTTACTTGTGTTGACATTGTGGTGGAGAAACCCAAGCTTTACACACACAAACGTCCGTCTCTCCCTCATCTTCCTCTCCGCCTTGTCTCAGGTAACATCACCTGTGCTCCCAACGAGTTCACCTGCCACAGTGGCAGGTGCATATCGCGTAACTTCCAGTGCAACGGGGAGGACGACTGTGGCGACGGCTCAGACGAGGTGGACTGCACGCCGTCCTCCTGCGGACCCACCGAGTTCCAGTGTGGGAACTCCACCTGCATCCCCTCCAGCTGGGTCTGCGACGACGATGTCGACTGTCAGGTACTGTCACGGCCAGTGGTGGAATGACTTGTTGACTCAAATCATGCACTTTAACTTCATTACAATTGGACCCTACCCAATCCGTTCTTGTCCAATGGCAGGGGAAAGCTTGAGCAGGAAAGCTTGACCTGCATAGCAACAGTTGCTAAACTATTTAGATTGTCATTGGACAGTGACTACACCCTGCCCCAAAAGTTGGGGTTTTGGCCTAGTTATTTGACTGCTCAAGTTTTGAAGATTTGGATTATTAATGCAAAACATACATTAATGACTTAAGCCGTATTGTATACTTTAATGCATATATGAGTTTGTCAAGTCTTTTACTGTTGTTTTTATATCGTGGATCTACTACTTAAAAGGTAGGTAAAGAATACCTCCACCACTGTAATGCTTGTGTGTTCGACTCTCAACCGTTGCTACCAGCAGCCACCATGCTTGCGTGTCGCAAGTGTTGCTTTAGCTGTTTCAATATCAACGAAGAGGAGAAGGCAGAGAGAGCCCTTCTGAAAGCACTTACAGTGCAAAACTATTGCACAACAGTCAGCAATACTGGTATAAAGGGGATTGTTTTTTAACTTAATGTAGTGTATGTCAGCGATGCCCATGGTTGGTCCTTACTTTGTTTAATTTCGACCACAGCGGCCCAGTCCGCTTCAGTGTAGCCGTCTTTCATGACGTCAGGACGGGTTATGAAAACAAGACAGTATTTTTATAGGGGAGGGAGGTGCTTGGGGAAGGATAAAATAAATGGATGGGAAATGGGGGGAGGCTGGGTCCTCTATATAGTTTTTTGCTTTGAAAAACACCGCCCTGGAAGAAGGGATCCAAGATATTGGGACTCTAAAAATCCTTTTCCCATAAGTAGGTGATATAAGCCAGCTGACTCTTCACTTTTATTTTCTTCCAAGTTTTTTTTTTTTTCATGGCACAGCATCCATAGTGTTAGGAGTGCGTGCAGAACAGAGTTGTGAAGCGCAATCATTATATTAAATATGACGTCCAAAGACTATTTCAGCCAACGAGGGTCCAAGAAGGTAAAAATGGTAGGTCAGATGACGATCACAGCCAAAGATCAAATAAGAAACGTCTCCCAGTTTTAATGGTTTAAAGGGATAGCATCTGGGTGAACTATCCATTTAAGATGTGCTATGACACTGGCTTCTTTCCTTTCTCTACCCCCCCTCCTGGACTAAGTCACATGCTCAGCAAAGCTGAAATTATGCTCGCATGATAGTCTTGTTTCCAGGCTGCAAGGGATCATCCTTGCCAGGTTGGCAAGCTGAGAGGGAAGTCTTAAGTCTTCCGTCTCACTACTTATCAAACCTGGCCAACAATTCTTGCTCCTTTTCCCAGAAACTGTTGAGGTCATCACCTTCCCAGACCATCTGGGTGTCTCCTCTAACCTAATGTATATGTGTACTGTGTGTATTGTTGGCTGTCAGTGGTGTCAAGCCAAAACCTTGTATCTCCATATTATTATTTATGTCCCATTTCATCACCCTGCAGTGTCACACAAAGGGAACAAAAATATTAGATCTAAAAGCTCAAAACATTTTGCATCGTGACACAATTTGAGCTTGTAGATTGGATATTTGAAGGCTGAAAAGTGGCACTTTTGGACATCTTAGGGGTGTGCGTCATACCAGGAACATGCATTCAAACAATTCATACAGACCTGTCTGTTTGTAGTAGCGAATTTTAACTTGGCTTTATAGGATCTCCTCCATCCTTCTGCCTGAGCTCTTGTTCAAGGGTAGTGTTGAAAGTCCGTTAATTAAAGGCTTCTCTGTCGGCGGGATGTAATGGTCTGTCCAAGAAGTTCTGTTCACTAGTCACGGTTCTGGATGTGTGCTATACGGTTCACTAAAGTTATTGGGCGGATTGAGCCTAGCCTTAATTTCCCCCGTGAGACTTCTGACTTGCCTCAGTTGAATTGTGGAGAGCAGCTGTGAATGAGTGTGAGTGACAGTTCTGGTTAGTGTCTGCCATGAGACTGGAAGTTTCAGGATCCAATACAGGGGTGGATCTAGGCATGGGTATGGGGGGCCCCTAAAAGCCCAGACTGCCCCACCAAACATGATGGCATGCAAAACAAACCCACCCCTGGTCCAATAACTTCGAGCCCCAGCACAGGGCATACGGTAGACTCCAAAAAATGTGGGTAATGCAGCGTCTGTGTGCAAGCACCGTGCAACATGTTAAGCTTATGCAGTACTTCCAATATGATGACCCATTTATGAGGCCATCACCCCAGTGCGTCCGTTTGACGGTGAGCGTTCTGAGCAGGGAAAGAACAGCCCTTTTCTCCCTGCAGCGTTTAAACGGTCACAGGGAGGCTTGTGTGATTTCATTTCAGCATATGATTTAAAGCACTTCAGCTGCTCTCTCCCTGCTCGGCGATGCTTCAACAGCACGATAATTCATTATGACAACAAATTAATAACTTTATATGAACAGAGAATAGATGCGGCTAGGAGTTGTCAAAGGATGATCAGACACAGCCTCCTACTGCATGTGGATGGACCCTATACTTGTACTGGTGTCTTTTTCTTTGGGGTGTGTGTCTGTGTGTGTCTGTGGTACATATCCGCTATCAGTGTTGTACAGTATCTGACCTCTGGTTAACTTGTTATTCTGACCTTCTTGGACAGTGTTCATTGATTTCCACTTTATTCCCTTCTTCCCTCACTGCTCTTGCCCCATCCCTCTTTCCTGTCCGTTTTCCTGTGTCTCTTTCACTCCTAACTTCTCTTCTTCCTCCAGCTCTCCCTCATTATTCACCCTCTCTTCCTCTTCTGTGCCCTCAGGACCAGTCGGATGAGTCTCCGTCTCGGTGCGGTCGGCCACCCACCCCGCCGGCCAAGTGCTCGTCCAGCGAGATGCTGTGCCGTTCTGGAGAGTGCATTCACAAGAAGTGGAGGTGTGACGGTGACTCCGACTGCAAGGACGGCAGCGACGAAGCCAACTGTCGTATGTGCTTTAAATCCGATGTTACCGGCGCATTAGAATGAAATGCCTGCTTCCTGACATTTATAAATAATCCATTTTTCCATCTCTGCTGTTGGGAAGAAACCACTTTTCAGAAAATGAAAGGAATATACTGTATGGTATTTTTCAGCAAATTAAGAGTTATATTTTGAAAACCAAACAATACCCATCAAAGGTCATCTTGTGATTTTTATGCATTGTCAATTTCATAGTGAAGTTGATTGCTTTAGTGAACATTCTGAGGTTCCAATGGAGTTAAGAGGTTCTGCAGTTGTCATTGCACTTGTTTGTTTACTGCTTGCTCTGATCTCAGGCTAAATTGAAATGTTGTTGCAGGCTGGTAAACACTTTGCCGTGGAAAGTTTTATACAAAGAACATAATTAATGAACTGTCGGCAGCTGTCAAAATTGGGTACACAGTATAATCCTTGTTGAATTAAGGAGTGTGCTAATGGAATCACACGGACCTGTAGGCCCTGTTTAGACTGGCCGCCCATTATTTTTATGCAGCCTGAATAGCGAAATATCGCAATCCACATTTGTCTCATTCTATTGTGGCTGTACTGTATGTTGTAATCCGGAATGTGATCACAGTATATGATCTTTTTGTTTTTCCTCAGCTGTGCGGACCTGTGGGACGGATCATTTCAAGTGTGACGATGGTAACTGTATTCCTGGCGGCAGGCAGTGCAACGGCGTTAGAGACTGTACCGATGGATCAGATGAGATCAACTGCAAAAACAGTAAGATCTACAGGGCAGATCATGCATATTCTAATGAGACAGGGAATAACAATGGGGAGACAATGGGGGGGCTGTTTTTGTGGACATTTCTGGTACTGCAGCCAAAATGGGTTGGAATGGCACCTTGAGAATAGAAAAAAGGATTATCTATCAGTGTTTTTTAAGACTACAGAGTGTATAAAATGGTATCAAAGGCAACATTTATATGATATATTTGGCCCTTTATTCAGCCAACCCTTTTTAAGGGTTGACTGAAGACAAAAATAAAAACTTTCCTGGTTTGCTAAATCCCAGTAAATCCCCAACCCAGCGTGTATAAGCAGGGGTAGAGTCCAATTTTCAGTACAATAAGCCTCTGGCCAAAAGAGTTCCGTAAAACTACAGAATCCAGCTGACCTAGCCTGGCCTAACCTGCAATTATTTTGACTTTGAGGGGTGAGGACCGGTGCAGCCATGCTGGTAGATCAGGTAGATCTGATTTGATCTCAAAAATGTGTCGTCAACCCTGGCCCCTCCCCCACCCCCCACTGCTGTGCTACGTCAAATCATTTGGAGCGACACTCACTCCGAAAGGTTGACCTTCACTTGAAGGCCAGTCTGCTTTGTGTGTTAGTCCAGGCTTTCCGTTTTTGCGCAACTCAGACGAAAATGGAAGCCTGGGTGTCGAGGCTAAGGGTGACCCTTCAGCAGGACTCCAAACAAAGCCAAGTCTGCCAATTTTGGACTAGACCAAAACTGATGTGTTGGTTTACATCAAGGGCAAAATGGGTTCTGTATTTGGGAATATTTCCTAAACCAGAGGATTGCGTAACAGGAAGATCGGACAAGTTGGGAGAAAGATGTAAAAATATCATCGCTCAAATGATGTAGTAAGGCACACAACGCATTGAATGCTTCATATATTAAGGCTTCAGAAAACATGACATTTTGGTGGATTGAGCCAGAAATGGGGGGGGGGGTAAACTGTTCAAAGGTCAAACAGGATTGGTTCCATGTTTTCAATAGAATGGGATTGGATTCTGGCCACATTTACTCAACATCAAAGAAATAACAGAACAGCAAAGAATTCAGTGAAGCAGGCAACCATACACTGCTCTCACAGCATCGAAAACATAACCCCCAAAATTACTAGAACAGGGAGTTTCAGCTGATTGTGAAGTAAGAACCATGCACTACCCAGACTAAGAATCAGACTGGGGACCACTGTTGTCTCGGTGGGGATAGGCGGAAAGACGGATGTTTTTGTTTTTGAAACACCCATGTCAATGCATCCCACTAGTGATTCATGGCATAATTAGGCCTGCAGGTGGTCAAAAATCACGGTACCGCCTCTTTAAAATGTAAAACAAATGAGTAATAATAATTTAATACAATAAATGTATTAAAATATACTTAAATATTTCATTGTGCGCGTGTGTGTGTGTGTGTGCGTGTGTGAGTGAGATAATGCATGTCATGTGGGGGAAAGCTTCCTAAATAATGCTGCTTGATATAATATGGTGCACAATACTATGTGGAAAACATGTATTACTATATTTATATTAATTTCACAAAAATATTGCTAGTGGTCCAGAACTCAAAAGGTTGAGAAACGGTGACTATAAAGGATGCATTATATGGGCATGTTTCCTATATCTGAGCATGCAGTTCTAACTTCCACTTTCTGTAGAATTTCTTGACTTCCCTTTAAATGGATACTGCGGAATTTCTTTATCTCAAACTTCCCATTAAATGACTACACTGCCATGCCCTCATATACTATTTCACCACCAGTTGAGTCAAACATTTTAGTTTGTGACGCGAAGGACAAATTGGGGCAAAGGACAAATGTCGTTTTGCACCATGTTGTGAGCTTGTAGGATCTGCCGCTTTCACTGCTCTTCTAATTTCTTTGAATACCGTGTCCAAGTTCAACACTTGCCCCGGGCATGTGTGTGAGACGAACACAGACGTGACGGTGTCACAGGATTGCACTCTCTTGTCGCTACGCCTGTCAGATTGCCTGGCTCGAATGCTCGATTGAAAATGAATTGCCAGCCACGGCAGTTGCTTCCCATGTGAGAAGCCCTTTTACTCTGCCTTCTCAAGGACAAAACTGATCCTCATGCACAGCATTTTCTCTCTCTTCCTCCTCTCTTTCTTGCTACTCTTGTTCTTAACTCTCAAAGACACCTGTCACACATACAAAATACCCTATTTTCTCCTTTCTGCCTCCCCTCATCTTTCTAGCTTTTTTCCTCCTTTCTTGCCAGCCTCGTCACCTGAGACACAAACACACTCGCCTACCGTTCAAATTGTTTTTAGAAAAACAGAGACAACCAAATAGTTTTCCATTTATATTCAAGCACTGTACACCACAGTGTGCTGAGGACACGGCGCAAAGAATCTATGAATTGTTAAATGTCTAAAATAGGTCACGTATCCCTGGGTGATCCATTGTCAACCTCTGCTCTCTCCGTACAGTGACCCAGTGTAATGGTCCTGATAAATTCAAGTGTCGCAGCGGTGAATGCATCGAAATGAGCAAGGTGTGCAATAAGAACAGGGACTGCCCCGACTGGAGCGATGAACCCATCAAAGAATGCAGTGAGTAGAATGACTTCATGTCCATATTTAAATGTTAAATGGTGCATTTATATTTATAATGCTTCATATACACATACACGCCAGCAGTGAAGGAAGTCATGCAGGTCATAAAGGTGCACATCGGTAGCAGTTAGGGGGGTTCAGTGTCTTGATTAATATAAGAACATTTCTGCACAAGTGATGCTTGTGCAAAAGGGTCACCGGCTGCTTTACGTCTTGGGGCATTGTTGCTGCACTGTAGACCTTGCACCTCTATCTTGGCCAAAATTTGATCATTTCTCTCGGGTAGAAACCTTATTGCTTTCTTGTACAACAACCGCTCGGTCATACTACATCACACACAAATTCATTAGTAGATCCCCAACTCCTCATGCATGTAGTAGCTTTATGCAACAGCTATTTCTGCATCTAAGTGGCCTTAAGTGGCCTTAGGTTATATTTTTCAACATTTGGATAATGTGCAGTTCACAGAAATATGTGTGGCCTTTCCATCCTGTTGTAGATCACGTTGGATGAATAATTAATAATTAATTAAAGAATATGGTAATTAACGAATATGGGGTGCGGTTCTCCATCCATCTATGAAGTGTCTTTAGCCCACCCTATCGATGCGCATGTCCTATGCATACTAAACATTTGGCTCTGTCTTCCAGATATGAACGAATGTCTGCAAAACAACGGAGGTTGCTCTCACATATGCAAGGACTTGGTGATAGGCTTTGAGTGTGACTGTACACCAGGACTGCAGCTCATAGACCACAAGACCTGCGGAGGTACCGTCAAGATTATTATCTGATCATGAGGTTTATGACTACGATTAACATCAGCGGCTCTGGGGTATCCCAGGGGACTATCTTTGGTCGTACTTTTTTCCCCTTACTCTACACAGACTGGGTGGAGTCTATACCCAGGCTAGATGACTGAGCTTGCTGTATTTGTTCACTGTTCACATCATGCACAAATTCTGCTATTGCTGCAACTATACCGTATATATTTTACCAAATGCTTTACCAGTTAATTTATTAACCCTATAATATAGTAACAAATCGACAGGAATCTGTTTTTATTTTCTTTAATTTGATCTTTTTAAAATGTCTAACTGGTCAGCCAATCGTATATTGGCTGACCAGATACAAAAAAGTCAGTGTCTTAAAACTTAGTTGCTGCGCTTTGGCTTTGCAGGGCAGTATAGTTATCAAGCATTTCTCCTAGATAAAGAAATGAAGAAAAGCCAACAGAAAGTGGTTGACCACAGTATGTTTGACTACTGTCGTCCTCTCCTCCTCTGTGCAGACATTAACGAGTGTCAGAACCCAGGGATCTGCAGTCAGATCTGCATCAACCTGAAGGGAGGTTACAAGTGTGAGTGTCACAACGGATACCAGATGGACCCGCCCACTGGAGTCTGTAAAGCTGTGGGTGAGTTGAACTCAGTTTTGTCAGTGGCCCTTTTTTGGCCCCACTTCTCACAGCTACTTGGTCATTGTACAGTGTGTTGGTGCTTGTTTTTGCTAATAATAGATTTAAGAAAGGCAGGGGGCGTGACATTCATGTTGAGTGATGGAGACGGGACCGGCACCGCTAAACACTTGACACAAAACAATGTTGCGATAGAGCAGTGGTCACGTCACACGGGATATTGTGCTGGTGAAAAATGTTATCAAGAAGAATAAATGGACATTTTACATAAGCTGTTCACTCCAGTGCCCAGCTTCGCTACTGTTCAGCTCCCAATGTTATGTTTGTTGTTGTACTGGTCAGCTCCCAGTAGCAAACAGTATGTAGTATGAAACATGTGTCATGGTTGTGTGTATTTTTGCAGTGGATTGCAAATGTTGCTCATCTGCTATAAAGTTTTAATAAACAGATAAACAATAATGGCACAGATGGGACTGCGAGGTTATAGCTGCCCTGACAGGCCTTCAGATGTGTCCCAACTGTGATGATGTCACCCCTCTAGGCTGGAGATCACATGGTGTTTATGGCAGTAAAAAGGGTTTATTGTGTTGGTCATAATGGCAATGGCAGTTCAGGCCGAGTCCCACCAGGCAGAACAACACACCGTAAAACTCATTGGTGTTCATTTAACTCTGAGAGTGTTGAAATGTGTGCAGGACCTCTTAAACCCAACAATTATTTGATGATACGAGCATCTCTAAAACAAATTATGGCTAGTAAACTTGTGTCAGTGAACGGATGACAGGGTGGCCAAATGATCTGACTCTCAGTCTGTACTGTTGACATATATGTATATACTGTATACACTGTAGAGTCTAGACCAGTGGTTTTCAACCATTTTGATAGCAAGGCCCACTATTTATTCAGCATTTGAGCCATGGACCACAATTTGATGACATTTTCACCTCACAGACCCAAAACTAAAGATTTCTTTTGCTTATGTCAACAATACCAGGCTTGATTTTGGAAACATACAGATCAAATAAGCTTTCTTCTACATATCTTGTGTAGACTTGGGCTAATTCAGATGATGAAAATTTAACTCTTGAGGGTGTAAAATGTTTGGTTTAATTTTTACGCTCTCAAATCTCAAACGTTTGCGGCCCACCCATATATTATTCAGCCTAGGGATCTAATTGGATCTACCTCCAATTAGTACCCCGAATAGACTCCTTAGTTCTAAATTAGTACGGCGTAATAGACTCTCTATAATGGGTAATGTAAATGGTAATGAGACATCAGGGATCAGACAGCAGCATATCGTTGCTGTTGGGCAGAAAACCTCTTCTCACTGTATTGTTGCTGTCACTCATTAAGCCTGGTTTTCTAATTGCGTCCTATTCGAGGCTGACCATGGAAAGCATTTCATGAGTAGAGGATATTGGATATATCCAGGTCTCGATCAGGTTTGATACATGTGCGGTTAATTGATTTTAGTGTAAGGCTGAAAAAAAGTCTAACCTAAGGATTTGATTTTTATTTTTTTTGTCAATGGTGCTCGCCCTTTTACAAGTCAAGGATTCCCAAATTATCCTTATTTGGTAGCGGGCTCCATCTGAAGGTATATTTTTTACAGAGACCCCACAGAAGCAAACGTGCCACATTTTGTGCCACATTTTCATGATTTTGCAAAAATAGCAGATCTAGCAGATCTGATTAGCTACAGTAGAATACTTACAACTGTAAAAACAAAACCTTACAGGGAACAGCCTCATAAACCTCCACCATGAATCGCAATAGAAAGACATGGACCCAGCAGCAGCCCTTATTAAGCAGTAATTACAGAGCTACAAAAAGACTACTAATGTGAGGGCAGAATTACTTTAACTCAGTGATTCTCAGTGGTTGCGAGGATATTTCAAGTGGGCTCCAAATGAATTATCCAAACGCAAAGATTTTTATTAATATTATAACATTCATGATAGGAAATTGATTAAATGTTTATTTGTCAGATGGGTGAGCTGGGGACAATGTTTGCTATCAATGGAGTCGCAATGTAAAGACGCAGCCACAAGTCCTCTGTATCGAATGGAAGTAATTAAAAAGAAGTCTGTTACTGTTTCTGAGCAACAGAGTGTTAATATTTTGTAAGAGTAGCAGATCTGCAAGCTTAAAACTTCCTGTGAAAGTGTGATGTCCATTTGTTTTGAATTTACGTATCCAACAGAAACCATGTCATGTCCAGTAAATAACAATATGGAAAGTGATGAGTGCTGCTCCTCTCCAAACGTTAAACTATTGTATATATTTAAGATATTCTGCATTATGCATTATTGCATAGTATAGGGAACTTTAGAGCTGGGTGGATCTGCTCCTTTAATGCTTTTTGTTTTGTGTGACACTGTAGTGTGATCAAGTAG
The DNA here is from genome assembly GCA_039105355.1 of Benthosema pterotum. Classification (NCBI taxonomy): domain Eukaryota; kingdom Metazoa; phylum Chordata; class Actinopteri; order Myctophiformes; family Myctophidae; genus Benthosema; species Benthosema pterotum. The sequence goes on from CM076985.1 coordinate 28,818,741, forward strand.
TGCGTTGAAAGGAAAAAACACATACAGGAGGAGATTTCTGCTTGACTGCAATGAAATACAGTATAGGCTTAGGCTATTTTATTTGTCTGCCTGTCGGCTGAATCTCCTGTCCTCCCACAGGCAAGGAGCCGTGTTTGATCTTCACCAACCGTCGGGACATCCGCCGCCTGGGTCTGGAGAGGAAGGAGTACACCCAGATAGTGGAGCAGCAGAGGAACACAGTGGCGCTGGATGCCGACTTCAACCAGCAGAGGATCTTCTGGGCAGACATGGGCCAGAAGGCTATCTTCAGGTGAGAATGAGACCCACGCACTAGAGCATGGGTTTTCAATCTTTTTGATCTCAGGGACCACCATTTATTCAGGATTTGAGCCACGGACCACCATTTGAGGATATTTTAGCCCCACAGACCCCAAATCAACGACTTATTTTGCTTTTGACCACAATTCCAGGCTGGATTTGGGAAACAAAACAAGCAAAACATACATTCCAAAATGGCTAATTCAGATGATGAATATTTTAACTCTTGAGTGTAAAAATTAAACAATTTGGTCTAATTTTTACATTCTCAAGAGTTACATCTGGTTAAAACAACTTAGCTGGGGACCACCTGGAACCCTCTCAAGGACCACTGGTGGTCCCCAGACCACCGGTTGAAAACCTCTGCACTAGAGGTCTTCACAGGTCCAATAGGGTGCATGCACTCAGGCCATTTTAGAAAGGACTTGTGCCTCGTTCTTCACAGGTGTTACCGATGATGCTAAATGAAGGCTCTGTTCTATTCTGGTCAGAGAGTCAGGGTGCCACGGTTGTGCATGATGTTGGCTCACCGGAAGCACTCTGCTGCAACCATTTGGTTCTGTTTGTTTATGGTAGTTATGGGGTTGCTTGAAATGATAGGTTTGAGATCCAGTGCACACTAAATGCAACAGAGCCGTATTTAGTATCATCTGTAACACCTGTGAAGAAGTAAGGCCCAGAAGTAAGTTATTCTGTGTGCATATACTGTAATGTACCAAATGTAGTTCCCAGAACTGCTTCTGCAGTTAGAAATGTAGTTCCCAAATTGGAAAGTACAGAGAGATGTCGGAACCGGAGGCGAACGCACCTATAAATTATTAGAAATATGAGTTCCGATCCGAGCAAAACCCATGGACCCCGAGGCGCTTTCTGTCTACACAGTAGAGCTGCCACTTCTTCACTACTTCTAAAGTTATGCGACACAACGCAGGTAGCAGATCAGAGGAGGGAAAAAAGGAGAGAGCAGAGGTGTTTGCAGCTGTGACAGGCAATCGCCGGTGTAACTCGGGTATTAATGGAACCATCATTTAACTGTTGGACCCCCGAGACTCCGAAATATACAGTAGTGGTTCTGACCTGGTCCCGGAGTTGCTTTTATTTTACCACCTCTACTAGTGCCCTTGATCAAGGTACTGGCATTACAGCTGGAGTTGGTCCATTGTTAAGAGTGGGTAAAGGCAGAGGACATATTTACCCAAAGGGACAGTAAAGTGAAATCAAATTTAACCCCTAGCTTTCTCTGGTATCACTTTCTCATTTCTCTTACGGTATGCACACACACTTTCTCTCATAAATCTCCCTCTCTACCCCCCTCCCCATCTTGCACTTACCGGAACCTTTTCTCTTTCCTACGCCCTTGTCTCCCCATCTCTCTCCCGGTCTCAGTACGGTGATGGATAAGCGTGGGGACATTGGGACCCACAGCAAGGTGCTGGACAACATTCAGAATCCCGTCGGCATTGCCGTGGACTGGATTTACAAGAACTTGTACTGGTCGGACCTTGGAACCAAAAGCATTGGCGTGACAAACTTCAATGGCACCAAACAAAAGGTTCTGTTCAACAGCGGCCTGAAGGAGCCGGCTTCCATCGCCGTCGATCCACTCTCTGGGTGAGTGATGTACCAGATGATTGTCTGTCGAAACTTACAGTATGTTCAAAACTGTTTAGGTTTCAGAAGTCAAAAGCAGCAGATTTACAAGCTCAAAATGTGTTGGTTTGCGCTATGCTTCAAGCTTGTGAATGAATAAGTTATTATTATTTTAATCATGCAGCTTAGAAGATTTACAGTGCATTTCAAGTTAAACTACAACAGAGCTATTAACTGTGAATGGACACTAGATAATTAAGAATACACTTGTTTACGATAGTGGCCATCTTGTGTCATTTCATTTTATTAAAGACAAATATTCAGGGAAAATATTCACTTCTGTAATGTCAGAAGCAGCAAATCATAACGTTAACTTACGTCATAACGTAAGTTAAAAGGGAAAATAAAAACATACAAGGACACAATTTTATCGCCTACTTATGATGCTTTTGTCTCATGCTGTATTATGATCAAATAGTAGGACATTTCATTTATGAAGGAAAAAAAACACAGAATATGAAGTGGGCTTTCCTAAATATGGTGAGGCAGCAGGACTCAGCAGCAGTCCTTATTAAGCAGTAATTACAGAGCTACAAAAAGACTACTAAATTGAATGTGGGGCAGAAGTACTTCAACTCAGTGATTCTCATGGTTGCGAGGATATTTCAAGTGGGCTCCAAATTAATTTGCCAAATGCAAAGATTGTATTAATATTATAACATTCATGATAAGAAATTGATTAAATGGTTATTGGTCAGATGGGTGAGCTGGGGACAATTTTGAGATTTCTAGCTGAGGCTGACCCAGAAAAGACTGAGAACCACTGAATTAATTAATACTACAATACATAAAGGTATCAAATTAAATGATGCTAACGCAACACATCAAGGTAATAATGCTTTTCTTTAATGTTTATCTTGCGTTTTTGCATATATAAACCCCGTGTGCATCTGTCTTCAGGTTCGTGTACTGGTCAGACTGGGGAGAGCCAGCAAAGATAGAGAAATCTGGGATGAATGGAGTTGACAGACAGGTTCTGGTGGACAGAGACATACAGTGGCCCAACGGCATCACTCTGGGTATGCGCACGCACACACGCACGCAGACCTATAACAATTTCTATTTTAATCATTGTAGTACATGGACATTTCCAAGACTTGCGTTTTGAGTAGCACTAGACCCTCCTGTGCACAGCTTTGTCCGATGTTGATCTTCTGTTTGGTTTTAATGTGCTGCTTTGTGATTACAAAATACAAAGAACTCTTATTTCCAATTCCTAACCCTAACTTCTAAATCTGCATTCTACAAATGTCTTCTAAATCATGAGTTTTCTGAAACACCTACCATATGTTTGCATATCAGTGATTCTCAAATGATTTCATGTCAAGGACCCCAACAATGCATGTACTGTAGGTTGGAATGTATTAAAACGATTCTAAACAATACACACCATGAAAATGTAAATAATGCTAGAATATTTTAAAGCAATTGTAAAAAAAAATCTTATCATGGCAGTCATGATAAGAATACAAACTGACAAGATAAGAATACACTATACACTGAGTATCTGCTTGTTACATGGGTTTTAACTTTTAATAAGGCAATGTTTGGGTCCCTCTGGACCTTCTTCAGGCATTCAACCTGAAGAAGTATGCCTGAAGAAGGTCCAGAGTGACTGGAACATCGCCTTATTAAAAGTTAAAACTCAATGTACCGAGCAGATACACACTGTGCGGATATATATTTCTTCTTATCATTGATTTCCACTGGCCTATGCACCTGTTCATACAATATCATGCCATTAAAAATCATGATGTATCCCTGAGCAGTGTTGGGCAGTATTACTATGAGAGTTAACATCTTTACTTTACTAATGACCCCTTCGGAAATGTCATATTATATTACTTATTGCTTGAATCAAAGACTAATTGTTACACTTTATTACTTTTCCAAGTTCCCCCCTCCTATCTGCAAAAGAATAGAGATGTACAACACAATCTGTTGAGCGACAACTTGTAGTGTACTTCATCTGTGCAGAATGATGCCTGTGGATTACGATCTACAAACTACTGTGCATCTCTGTTATCTGTTGATAGGTTGTAAATCTATAAATTTTCGCATGCAACATAAGTCATGAGGCTTGTTTTGGCAACAATACATATTACCCATTTTGGCACAGTAACATCAAATCAGGTTTATTTGTCTCCTGGAGGAGAAATTTGTCTTGGAGACAGGACGACAGCTGCATACATAAGACAATAGAAACAGACAAAAAACAAACCAAAATATAATACAAAAAATACAGGAACATACTGTATAACGTATACACCCTAAGTGCTTACCCCTTTGTATAGAAGATGGCTACCTATTCAGCAGATTAATGGAGAGAGGTATGAATGAGTGTATCTTGTTATGTTATGTTTGCATTGCAGCATCCTATAACATGAATTCATTACTTTTGCTGGAAAAGCTAGAATAGAATTTTATAATAGAATGTTATTTGTTACTTCCAAACACTGTCGCTGAGTTGAAATATAGATATTTTTTGTCTATACTCTTTGTGTGCATGTGTGGTAAACATCATGTGCGTTTCAGATCTGATCAAAGGCAGGCTGTACTGGGTGGACTCCAAGCTCCATATGCTGTGCAGCGTCGATCTGAACGGAGACAACAGGAGGAAGGTTCTACAGTCTCCAGAGTACCTGTCTCACCCCTATGCTCTCACCGTGTTTGAGGTAACCCACCGCCAACATGCCATAGACTGTCAAATGTCATGGACAAGGGAACTTTGATGTCACCCATTGGTTTCCACAAGCCTGTTTTGAAGACCCTTCTTTCGGCAAATTCCAAATCTGCCGTCTTGAAACTTCGGCCCCGAAAAGCAACATGGAATCAAATGCTATAGTCTGAAAGTGTGGCAACGACGGGTCTAAGTAGAACCCTCGAAGCATACCCTAATGTAGCATTCATTTTAATACAAAGCTCTTATGAAATGTTTACTTCTGCTGTAATACAATGAATTGTAGACTCCAGTTAAAACCTTATTCACTTAATTGGAGTGTTAATGATTCTACAGGCAGCAGGAGGAGAAATGGTGACATCTGCTGGAACATTAATGGAAACTGCACTGAACTGAAAAAGAAGTACTACACTGACTCCTTTGCTCCAAATGTCTGTTTTTTTTTCCTCCTCTCCCCTCAGGACAGAGTATTCTGGACGGATAGACAAAACGCTGCCATCTATGGTGCCAACAAGTTCACCGGTTCGGAAGTGGTGAAACTCGCCAGTAACTTGAACGAACTGCAAGACATCATTGTTTACCATGAGCTGATTCAGCTCTCTGGTAAGAGTTAACATGGGGATCATTTATTACCAGTTCTTACTATTGTTGCTCATCACCTAAACCAGGGGTCTTCAACATTTTTCACACCAAGGAGAGATGAAGCAGGGAACCCCACTACATATTGTATAATATAGTATTAGGCTTAGATTGCCTCATAGACTTGCGCCAGTGTTAATGTGCCTTTGGCTGCACATGATTGATTTTTCTATTAGCATATTGGATTCATGTTGATGTATATTTTTAGACCTTTAATACTTCTCAACTTGACTTTAGGTCTGTACTTTTCCCACACCTCTTCACACACACACACCTGTAGTAACTCTTGAAGGGCCATGAACTAAACGGTGAATCCTTCCCGTTCTCCAGGTACCAACTGGTGTTCAGAGAAAGGCAAGAACGGAGGGTGCAGTTACATGTGTTTGCCGGCTCCACAGATCAACAAACACTCCGCCAAGTACACATGTGTGTGTCCCCAGGGCCAGGAACTGGCTGCAGACGGCCTGCGATGTAGACCAGGTGAGAGCCCTTGTTGGCAATGAAACTAGGGTTTGTGACGATAACAGAATCAAATTCATTAGTAATCGATCCCTGCTTTGCAAATATCATTGCAGGTTTCAAATCATTTGAAACCAGCACATTCAGGCAGCATGTAGTGTAATCCTGCAATCGCCTTGGTTCACCAGCATCCTGTGTGTGCGTGTGTGTGTGTGGTTTATGACGTTCTCCAGAGCAATTATTCTTTGGAGCTTTATCTGCGTCTCGCAGCTAATCACTGTGACTGGAGGCCGGATATTTTGGGAAGACTGTTGGGGAATTGCTTGCACTCAGTACATTTGGTTTATAGTAAAGGAGACACCACAATAAACACAATTAAAAGCCTTCTTCCTTCACATTGGGAGGTAAAGTTTTGATAGCATGCATTTTATGTGTCTGTGCTGTGGGTTATCTTCTATTGTGTCTTATAAGCCTTCCAGTTGTTTTGCACTTGACTTGAGTAGTGTGGAGCGTTTTCATAGTTTTCTATTAGACTGGGGGGAAAAATATCATGGTTTCACTATAAGCTGGTTGATTTTGTGGAATTCTAAATGGACCTTTACCCTCCGATTGTTTACCTATGCATTTCCATAATCATTGAATTTAATGAATTTTGTGTGAGCTTGTAGATTTCCTACTCCTGTTGCCTTTGCTTAAAGCTGTAGTGCATTGTAGGGGACTCATAAAGTAAAAATATGGAGAAAAGATGTTTCTGCCCATCAGCAACATACTGAACAGCACCTGGATAAAACCCCATGTTGAAACAACTTCTCTAAACATGTCTTTTCCTATGTGGACGTGTAATCTAATCATTTTTTTCCATAGCTATTCAGCTAATCCTTTTTTTCCGTTAGCTATTCAGCTGTTATCAGCTGGCGAGAAAGGCAGGTTTATTTGTATAGCACATTTTAATACACAAAGGCACCTCACCCTGTTACAGTATGTAAATCTACTGGTCCTCGTCAGTTCAGTCGTCTAAAAGAGGAACTGGTTAACTGGGAACACTTGAGCTGATAATTTTACTATTTAAAAGTAATTTCTAGCTGGAAGGCTGGAATATATATGTGGGGAAAAAAAACCCTGATGATGAATGCACAGGAAAGAAAATGTCAGGCACTACTCGTAGTCAGTAAGACTGCTTAAGAAATAAAAAGGGTGAATTGGTAAACATGTCTGTCTAGTATAAATGACGTGTCAGATTCAGATTGTGGAATCAGATGGTTAACATTGGTGAATTTCTAAGAGCAAAAAACCCGAAATGGTTTGATATCGACCTGCCAGCCTTCCTGTTTCCCCAAATTTCAGTATCGGCCTTGAAGAATCCATAGCAGTCAACTTCTATCCCCGAGTAGCCTGCCCTGTGTGGTGTGTGCCGACAGCATCACATTGTGTGTATTTGTGTGCTATCCACAGTGTCCTGGTTTTAGTGCTTTTCTATGCCAGCCCGTAGCTGGGTGCGTGGAGAGGCCATCTGGGAATCTGAAAGTCGCAGGTTCCACCCCCGCCTTGCCCCCCCCCACTGTATGTGTCAAAGTGTCCTTGAGAAAGACACTTAACCCTTAACAGCCCCCTCCCCGCCACCTGGGTTTGGGATCGTTCATATTTTGAGAGATTCTCGTTCTTTAACAATTCCTTCCTCTTGCGCACACAAGTCCTTGAAATGCAAAGGTTTGACAATCATGGCTATTCTGTGATTCAACTGAGATCCTGGGTCCTCTGTTGGTTCCTGGGATTTCCAAACTCTCACCCTCCAAATCACCCCAACACCCTTCTCCCTCCCCTTCCCCCCTTTGATTTGATTTGAGTACCCCATCTGCTGGGAGAAGCTTTACCACTGTTCCGGAAAACCAGAAAACACTCTCCTCTTTCCTTTCTCTGGCCAGCCACAAAGCGTCCAGCCTGTCTGCGGTTAGCAGTGTGACAGCTGAATAGGAGCTGTGCCAATGTGTATGATCCCATTTTCTCAGACCCTACTGTCTCACTGCCCTGCCTCTCACCCAGCCTGGCTTTGTTGTCTTGTCATCTTGAGTGTGTAACTATACTTGAGTGTGTATCTATACTTGTCAGATGTCCCCACAAATATAGAACAACTGTTCAGGGTTGTAGTTGGGTTACAATTAAGACAAGGGTTAGACATTTAAAGGCTAGGTTAGGTTACAGCTGTAAATGGCTTTTGGTTTGGCATGAGTGATGCCTGATTTTACTTGATGGATTCGTGCACGTAAATTAGACAATATGCACTCCCTAGATCACCTGCATTCGGCTCTATGTATTAAAGAGGGCAAAAATTGTAACCGTTCTGTGCATCTCCCTGGCAACCGTGCTGTAACAACTCTCTCCTCATCTGTGTGGGCTGCCTGCAGCACTTGGGCTATCCACCTTTTAGATTGTCTATTTTCACCACTTTTGCCAAATCAAATTGGTTCAGATCTGAGCCAAGTCTCCCTAGGAGGCACTTCTGGTGCCTGTCCTGGAAGGGGTATCCAGAAGTAAAGACAAATCCATGTAGTACAGTACACCATAGTGTTGCAATTTGTTCACAAAAAGAATCTACCGGTGAAGAGAGGCTCACTCTCTCTGGAACAGTCTCTAGGCCTCTACATAGTAAACTCCTGTGTTGATTTATTTTGTACAAATGGACCCTTTTTGGCCTTTTCTCTCTCTGCGTTAAATTAACACAGAGGACCTCGCTGTGTAGGCTTTCACTGCTGCTAAAATAATGACTGAATGTACCACCCACACTGTGTCTGTCTGTCCGAATGGTCGCCCACCAGAATTCATCCAAACACCTGCCCCCCCACCCCACTGCACCCCCAGACATTGTAGACTCAAACTTTTTCATGTATGGGTTTCTGGATTTTTCTAAATGCCACACTGATCTGCTATTTTTGAATATTTGCTATATACAATAATGTTCAGACTTTTTCCCCTACTGGTTTTGTGCCCAAAAACAAACCATCTAAACGCCCGGCTCAATAACACATTTTGTCCCATTTTACTGCTGTCACTACTGTCCCCAACAAGAGGGCTTTAATGCTGCTTTTAGTAGAGCTAATCCTGTTAGAGCTGTGGTTTCACACACTGTCTGTTCATTCACTACAAACCTCTCAACGACTACCTAGGGGTTCATTCTACACTCCGTAAAGGCTGATTAGGGATTGTTTTGGCTGAAGTTAAATAACCGTGAGCATGAAAAGCGTTTACGATGTTGGATTTTTTTGAGCACGCCTACCCAACCCCCCACCACCCGCCTCTTCGTAGAGACGCGGGTTCATTAGCATAAATAACCCTTGATAGATCTCAGGGAGGATAGACCCTTTGTTTCAGTCGCTGCTCATTTAAATGGAAGCAGGAACAGAAATGTATTGCTCAAGACTCAGTTCGCCACTTTTCTATGCTGTGGCTCTGCAGGAGTCTAGCCAGACAATTAGGGGATCTCTCTGTATATCTGGCACCAATCAGTAGACCACAGCAGTAGTCTACTGCAATAATGTAGTATATACTGTATGTTTTATACTCAACCACTCTGTAATTTATATAACATGTTTTATACGTAACTAGTGTGTGTGTGTGTGTGTGTGTGTGTGTGTGTGTGTGTGTGTGTGTGTGTGTGTGTGTGTGTGTGTGTGTGTGTGTGTGTGTGTGTGTGTGTGTGTGTGTGTGTGTGTGTGTGTGTGTGTGTGTGTGTGTGTGTGTGTGTGTGTGTGTGTGTGTGTGTGTGTGCGGTGTGCGGTGTGCACACATACTCGACTGTACTGTACAGGTTTTATACACTGTGTAGGCCTATACAGTATTGTAGTTTGTACTGGTACTGTACATGTTTTGAACTCTACAATTTAACTACAAGAATATATTACATTCTTGTACTTTATGACTATTTTATTCTTACTAAAAACATGTTAAACTTCAATTATAAAAGTCAGAACTCTGATCAACTTGGTTAATGGTGCATTTATCCAAGGCGCTTTAAAATAGATTGCAGATCCAATTTATCCATTCACGCACCAATGGTGGAAGAAACCAAGCAAGGTGCTGACCAGCAAGTATCTTGTTCAGAGACACATTAACACTAACTATGGCAGCCTTGCAGTTGCCTTCCGGTGACTCTACCCCTGAGCCACTGCTGCCCCTGATCAAGGTCAGACCTTGTCCAAATGTGGAGTCGGGTGTCATGGATAGCTGACATCACTGGTGGGTTAGATGAAGATCCAGGATCCACAATGACCCTAAGCCAATCTCTTTTGAATCCTGTGATCCACACAATTAAATGTTTATTGATGGTGTCATGAGGTTACCTTGGTGTCTGGTTGTCCATAATTTGTTTGTGGCTTTGGACTGAAACTGGCTTAGTTTTGCTCATTCCCCCTCTATCTCTCTGAATTGGAATGGGGCGCTATAAATAGTTTCCATTTTATTTTCTTTATAACGAGGTGATTGATCCCAGGAGACAAAGCTCCACAGATTTAAAGATGGGCCTATGTAGGTCAGATTGTACCATCTGAAGTTAATCTACTCTGATTCATTTTGTTTTCCATTGTGCATTCATTTGTTAATGTACATTTAGTTTTATTATTTCATTTTTTTCTAGGTTGTCAAACAGCATGACCATGACTCTTTGTGTACAACAGACCCATCTACCACTCCCTCACAGGATGATGGGAAATCTCTGGCCCTTGCAGTTAAAAAAACGGCCACGGTGTGACGTGTTGTGAGCTTGTACATCAGCTATTTTTGGCCTGAGAGTCCGCCCCGTGTACTGTATGACGAATTGTAAATCCGGCTCAGTACCTAACTTGCAGACCCTCAAGTGAAGTAACTGATTTGCTAGCAGAGCCCAAAATGGAGCAAGTGATTTGACGTGAACATTTGGGGATTATTTTATTTTATTTTATTTATTCTATCTATTGAGTCGATGTCTGAATGCGCTGTGCCTAGCAGACCACCTGCTGTGCCAGTATTGACTGTGTTGCAGAGATAACAGCCTGAAGAGGATGCTTGGCCTGCATGCTAGCGTCACCTGCTGTTTGTGCCCTCTGTAGTCTATGGCGTATGAATTAGTCTGACATTGCTACTTGGAAAAAAGCATGATGGTATTTCTTTACTGCCGTGCTCATGGAATTGTTAGAATCATGTTGTTTTGTGCTTGTGTCGAATGTGCTTGGAGCAGTGCTCCAAATGTTGTAGCCTGTGACCAATAAGACATTTGTTGTCTCCCCCAGACCCAACCAAGTGATGGCAGATCTACAAGCTCACAGCGTGTTGCTTGTAGATGGTCTTATTTTTGACAATTTGACTTTTTTTAAAAAAATATATAGGGTATATATTTTCATTGGGGTAAAAACAGTCTTGTATTCAGTATCGGAAAAAGTATCAGATCAGCCCTTTTTTCATATTGGTATATGAAATACTGTATGGGAATCGGAATATTTTCTATATCCTTCTACTGGCACAATTGAGCAGTCTTTTAAAATGGAATATACTGTACATAAACTGTAGTTCAGTTTTTTAGCGAACATGTACAGGTTTGAGGTGTTTTGTTTTTGTCTGTTTTGTGTTGTTGCTCCATGTCCCCTTTCCCCAAGAGAACCACAACGGAAACGAGCCTAACGGCTTTCTTGTGACTAGACTTTTGAATGCATTCATTTTAAGTAATCAAAGGATTGGAGGCAAGCACATGAGCCATGTTAAACAATATTATACTTCCTCATCTGACAATGAGTTTTATTCACATTTGTATTGCATGTGGCTTTCTCAGATTATTAGCAAAAAAGTATGTATAATTGCTATAAACTAATCCACTCCACATGGTCTTAGTGCGTCCAAGGCTACTCTTGTTAGGGATCTATGTAATTGCATTTTAACTGCTAGAAATGACCAACTGATTGCTATGAGTCAATTGATGTCACTTTTAATTTTAATTTGAGATGGGCCTAATTAAATTTGACTGCTCTCACAGTCTAAGCCATGTTCTGTACACCACTGCTAAATGATGTGGCTCTTCTTCCCATCAGTATAATTTGTATACCCTTCTATGACATTTTTAAAACCTTACTATGGTGTTGTAAGAATCTAATCTCAGAACCATGATGCATCCAGAGCACCTTTTTATCCAAAAAGCTTTTCATTGTGCATTTCATTCACACACCAAACTGCCGCCCAGGCAGGGCACTTGGACAACACAGATATGATATGATATGATGAAGTGTGGAGGAAATGAAAACTGAATGAACCATGCTGGCATTCACTGCTACAGTATCTGTTGTTCTGTTGATCTAAATGCACAGCACAATGGCGACACCTGGCGGTCACTGTGCTACAGTGACTCTTATCAGCAGTTGGGCTGAATGCACAATATGAAATCTAAATAGTTGGTGTTGGACTACATTCCATCTGATTCCCCTGCTGTGTGCTTGTTTATCCAGGAGAGGTATAGGTGGCAGGAGAGACTGGTGTCGCCAGCAGTGAGTTGGCATTGACCACCACTTAGTGGACCATACACTTAGTGGCTGGCAGACTGGCACGGAAAATTGCTTTAGCAAAGGCCTGGGTGGCTGGCCGCGTCTTTGAACTATTATGCTCTGGCTTTCTTCCATTGATTTAGACTTTGTCCCATGGTGTGACAAAAGGTCTGAAAGCAGTATTTATAATATAGACTGCCCAGCCAGTGTATTAGGAACTGCCCAAAGTAAATGTTGTATTTGGCCGCGGAACCCCATACCTGGGAGTTTTTTTTTTTTTTTTTTTTTTTTTTTAATTGAAATGCAATTGTTTGATGGGAATGTCCGGGGGGAGACACCCAGCAAAGGTCCCCTGGATCGGGACTTGAACCTGTGTCATGTTGTCAAGCTGGATTACGAGCCTAGGTGCCCAGACCGCATGTAGAAGATCTAGCGGATCTTGTAGATATGCTAGTTTCAACAAAAATCTTTTTGCTAGAAAAAATAATGAGAAACTGTGATTTGACATAATGTATGTGTTGTGTTGTTACAGAAGCATTAAGCACAGCAATCCATGAAGTCAACACTACAGCTAAAGGATCAGCTGCAGCCTGGGCAGTACTACCTGTCTGTGAGTAGGAGCGCGCACACACAACCAAGATCATTACAGTTAAATACTAGTTAAATACTTTTTTGTAAATGGTAAATATATTTAATGCTTTTAGTTAAAACTGCATAACATAAACATCAGTTGAACCTAGTAAATACTTTGTATAGCATTATGCATACATTACTAAAGTAATTAGTAGAATTCTGCACTGGAAGGCTTTCTTAAAATAAACAAAACAAACAAACAAAAATCCTTATTGGCCATTTCCCCTGCCCCACCAAAGCTTAGAATAGGGCACGGGGTGACAATTCGCCCAGTTCCATCCCTTCAAAATATATTTCCTCTCCAAAAAGTCCACAGTGTGTTGACACTTTATGGCCGGAGTTTTCAACAGGCGGCCCGACGACCACCAGTGGTCCCTGAGAGGATTCCAGGTGGTCCCCAGGCTAAATGATGGAAAGTTGGTTAGCCAGGTGTAACTCTTTGAGAGTGTAAACATGAAACCAAAGACCAGACCCATTTGGAAGCTGATGGTGGGTATGGGAAGCCATTAAGGCTTTTTTTTTTAAACCAAAATAACAAAATGACCCTTTTTTGCGTAACTCTAAATAAAACGTAAGAAAGCCTTCTAGTATGGAATTCTCCTTTTAGGCTTTATATATGTTTCAGTTATACACTATTTGGCTTTAGTTAACTGCGTGTGCGCGTGCGTGTGTGTGTGTTTCTAGTTCTGCTAGCCATGGCAGCAGCAGGCGGTTACCTCATGTGGAGGAACTGGCAGAGTAAGAACCAGAAGAGCATGAACTTTGACAACCCTGTGTACCTGAAAACCAATGAAGAGGACCTGAACATCGACATCACCAGACACAGCTCCAGTGTGGGTCACACGTATCCGCCGGTGAGTTCACTGCTGTCGGGATTTATGCACACAGACAGAATAAGTCTTCCTACAGTACGTCATACAGTACTTCCCAGCCACTTCCCTAATTCCTTCACGGGTGTTACTACCGATGACACTAATTAAGGCTCTGTTCCATTTAGTGTGCAGTGGTTCCCCTCCTTGTTCAAGGAACCCCATAACTTGTGAGTGTACAAATGGACCCCTTAGGGGAGGCATTTTGGAACCCACTCGAGGACACTTTGAGAGCCTTGAGAATATTTTGTTTGCGTTTGTCATTGAATTGCTCTACTAACTTGACCGACATTATCTCTTGCTAACTCTCTCTCTCCTTCTTCAGCTATCCGTGGTGAGCACAGAAGACGACTTGTCGTGATCATCGTTTGTGGGTTTCCAGGTTCCTTTTTCAACTATTTTTCGGCAACCCTCTGCGCTTTACAGCGGTGCCTCCTTGTTGTTGCCAATGCCAACGGTTTGTCAGTAGCAACAGCACCCCCTACTGTTTAGACCACATGCCTTCTGAAGTGCATTGCCCAGGGAGGGAATGTTAATTATGTTAATTAATTAATTTGTTGTGTGAGTGTGTGTTTGTATATTTAAAAATATCAGTGTTCAAATCCTTTCTCAGTGTCCAGAGAGAGAGAGGTGGAGGATTAAGATGACGACAAAAATCCTGTTAATTTATGAATTTAAAACTCTGAGGGTATACAAGTGGAACAAAATGGACCCCTAAGGGTCCTTGCGGGTCCATTTGGATCCATGTGTATATTCACTTAGACACTGGGATTTTAATGTATATAATTTGTATTCTTTCCTGATATAACCTTATATGGGGATGGGGTTAACCAATGTCCTGTCCTGTGCCTCTCTCTCTTCCTAAACAGACACTTGTGAATGTTTATGTAAATTATTATTTTTAGGCCGTAATATTTCGGTCCTTAAAGCTGTAAAGTTGGTTATTTTCTTTTTGTTTGTAATTTTCTTACAAACGTTACCTCCTCAAGCGCAATCCTATGAAGCATTTTCATTTATTTTGTTTTTTTATTCCATGCTCAGTATGTATTATTATTATTATTATTAATAATATTATTAGGCTCTGTAAGGATCGCCATGGTTACAACATTTGTAAACACTGTACATATGTACCCAGCAGCCCTCAGAAACATTTCCACCAATCAGGATTCTCTCTCGATGCACTTTGATTCCAACGCGCTCTTTCTGTAAATAAGATCGTATACATTTGACTTGAAATATGACATTTTTTGCTATGGTCGGGCATAGTACCAGGGTTAGAGTTAAGATGTATTTAAGCAAATAAATTAATGAAATAAAATAAAAATGAACAAAAAAACACAAAACAAAACATTGCATAACAGTGATACACAATGACAGAAAACACAACTGAAATTTGTTAAAACTATTTTGTATGTTTGTGTGCCGTTGCTGTGAACTTTTCTAGCATTGTACAGTTCTAGGGGGATACCGTTAAGAAAAGCTCTGTTCATCTGTGAAGGAAACATGGATTTGCAAATCACTTCAAAATAAAACCGACTCGACAAAGTTGTTCAGAGACAGCGCATCCTGCTGTGTGTGTGTCTTGTGTTCATGGTCAGTGATGGCTCATTTTGTCATTTTCCCAATCCTCAATCCACATCAAGGACCCTCACACACACATCAAGGCCATGGGGGACCCTCATGGATCCCCCATGGCCTACTTGTGCGCAAGGTGCAATCTAGGTTACTACTATTGAAATGGGCATTTGTTTTCATGGCAACGGTTTGTGTTATTGTGTGATTTAAGACCAGCTTCAAGAGGGCCATAAGAACACTAGTCCAGTTGTCCATTTAGCATCAAATCACCATCCATCACAGGGATACCGCTTTACATCGTGCATATACCAACCAGCTTCCTTGGCCACTTGGCTTTTATCTACATCCAACAAGCATGAGCAGCGAGGTCAACACCCAACCGCCGCACCGTGCTACAGATGCCGAGAGCATAAAGAACCCAGCTGCTTCTGCAGTGAACAGGAAGGTCCTCGCAACCAAAGTTTTGGGTACAGTGAAATGGTTTAACGTCAGCCTTAGATACGGTTTCATCAACAGGGATGACACCAAAGAGGACGTTTTTGTGTACCAAACCGCCATAAAAAAGAACAACCTGAGGAAAAGCCTCCGCAGTGTCGGAGAAGGAGAAACCGTGGAGTTCGATGTGGTTGAAGGAGAGAAGGGAAAAGAGGCAGCCAACGTTACCGGCCCAGGAGGTGTCGCGGTCCAAGGGAGCAGGTACGCCGCTGATAAGAATCGCCACCCTCGTAGGAGGACTCCACAAAGTGGCGGAGAGCGTCCAGACCGCTTCCAAAGCGACAGTGAGGTCGCTGAGAGCGTCCCAGAGGGCCTGAGAGAGACGCAACAATGCCAGCCCCCGTGTGCTGATGGACCAGGAGCCGAGATGACTGAAGGAGCTGTAGGTGATGAGAATCAGGGGGGCCAAGACCACCAGGGCAACAAAACGACAAGGCAGCAAAACCACAGAGGCTTCAAACCAACCAAAGAGAAACCAGGTGGCGAGGCCGGGCCAAACCAAGAGTTCCAACAGCGCCGCTCCGGCCGCAACTGGAACTCTCGTCACAGACGCCAACAGGCCAGTGGAAAGCCTGACCTTGATGTCAGGGAGAGCGTGGCCATGGCTACTCAGTAGGATTGTGCGTTATAGCAGATCTGTGTGACAAGTTTGGGGAAGATGTTGATCTTACCATCTAGGCATTATCTATATTGTCCTACTCGAAGAATAAATTCCTATTGACTGGAGAATTAAGTCATGTGTCCGGACAAATAATATGAGCACCCCTCACTTCATGTAGGTGTTTTTTTTTTTCCCTCCCTCCACCATACTTTCACCGGTAGTTTAGAATAGAAGCTTCAGTCTTTTCCCTCACATACAACACAAAAGTGGACCTTTTCAAGTTCTGTTGATCTACAATAATCGATCCTCAAGTCCACCTAGAAAAAAAGATGAGCTCAAAACCAATACAACAGAATGAGGATGCAGTGTCCTGGTGAGTTTTGGAGCTTAAAATGTAAAGACATTTTACAATAAAAACATCTTGCATGAGCGAAGCAGGCAAAAGTAAGGTGATCGGTGCACTGTTCAGTGGTCGGCGGTCAGTCCCTTGGGGTACTCTGGTTAAGTGAATGATGTAATGGTGTCGTAATTGTCATCATAATCATCATATTAGCTCAGTCCAAGTTTGATCTCTACTGAGTGCTGAGCTATTTTTTTTTAAATTGCAGATCTACAAGTGCATAATACATGACAATAAATATGATACCAAACCATGTCAATTAGTGTAGCTTCTGACCGGATGATTCACTTTAACTACCCTACGATACAATACAATATTGATATTTAGGGTGCCCAATAGATTTACATTGCAATTCTTATGTTGGAATATATTGATATATTGCGATTTTTTTTTTCTTCCACAATCTTTTTCTTCCACAAAAATTGGCCAGACAACATCAGTCTTTCTGAAATAAATAAATGTAAATATAACAAGATTTTGAACCTTGCAATTTGATATTCATATTGTGGCATTAAGAATTACAATATTGATATATGGTACTAAATATTTTCCTAAGGAGACTGACCTTACTCAGAAGTCAAATCTAATGGATAAATAGAGTGCAATTAATTTAATAGCACTTTGTATTAATTGCTTTTATGATGCATTGTCAATGTGTGCTGGTCTGCTGGTCATAGTGCAGTTTAGGGGATCAGCACAATAACTATCAGGCAGCAATTTACAATGTAATTATAAAGCATAGTTTCATAACACTTTAAATATCTAAAGTGGATCATTAGATCCACTTTAGATATTTAATGATCCAAGCCAACTTCATTTATAGAGTAAATCTCAAAACAATTGAAAAGTGGTAGCAGTGATCCAGTGTGGCAGAGTGGCACTATAGCCTCCACACCCAGGCTTTCATTTTCATAGAGTTTCATAGTGCGCTCCTTCCTCAGTGTCGAAGTGTCCTTGAGCAAGACTCCACTTAGCCTGGATTATAGGCCTACTGTCATCAGCCACTCGGTGTATGAATGTCTGTGTGAATGGGCAAATAAGAAAGCGCTTTGGATAATCTCTATATAATGCATCATTTACCCTTTCCCTGCGCAGTACGCATAACAAGATCTATAACAAACACCAAGGAGAGGAGAAGGAATGGATGTGCTGCACTTATGAAGCTTATTTACAGTGCACATTAGCTATTTTACAATGTAAGTTAATGTAAATTGGGTGCTAACAAGGTGCAACTTCCCAGTCCTAGCTGATTATATTACATAACATTAAACTCACAAACGTGGCAGCAGAAGCTAAACTTACATTCTAGCTTACTGTAGCTCCAAAGATATCACTAGACTAGATAGGCCTATAGATATCGCTCAACAACCCCTGTGTGCACCTGCTAGGTAGGCCTATCACTCTCATCTGTTTTGAATGTACACAAAATACAGGAGGCAGCAGGGCCTTGCTTTACTGAAAACTCTGGAAAGATGGCCACGGTCTGAATGTGGTCAATAGATAACCCATGCATGCCACATGGGCTGTTGACTGATGGTCAACAAGGACTTACAAACTCCAGCACTCCACAATAAAATCATTTGTCTCTGGCACTGCTCAAAATTGGGCCTAATTAAGCTGAAGTGAGGAACACCTGTGTATACTGTCTTCCTGTTCTCTTGCAGTTTCAAGTTGTGCAGAGAGCAGAAAGGTTGGTAAGTTATGTAACCTATATTTGTACAAATGCTGTTTGCTGACTTTAGATTTAAGTTGTGATTGTGAACTCCTTTAGATTAGATATTGTAGCATTCTAGCATCCTTACATTTGTTTGTGTATAGGGCATTTGCAGGTGTTGCATAAGTCAGTTTTCATTTTTGGGGGTGCATATTATGTGCTTGTTTGAAAGGCTACTTTCATTATTTTTCATATTGTTGTTTTAATCTGTCATGCATAATATTTTGACAGCTCTGTTTGTTTGAATATTTACTGCAGGCCTACAATTCAAGCTTATAACCTGTGAATGGACAAGTTAAGAATGGAAAATGACAGCCACCTTTGATGTACTTTGATAATAGAATACTTTACCAACCCATGTTTATTTCCTCTTTTATAGTTACTGTTGTGTATCTAATGTGAGTGGAGAGGAATAAATCCGTTGCTTGTGAGATACAGTAAACAAGGGAAGGGAGGGAACTGTTTAATAATCTGGTCAGGAATATTTGGTGGCCAATGTTGATAAACGATATTGTCCAGAGTCCAGAAATACCAAAAGAAGGGATGCAGGAGGAGCAGTGCACCGAGGATGCGGATGCTCTGAGATGGAGGATTCAAAAGCTGATCAAAGACCAACTCGAGCTGAACTCCCGACATTCTCAGGAGGTACTAACCTAACCTGGATAAAGCCAGACGACCGAAACAGTTGTTGGAAAACAACAACAACAAAAAGCGTGTCAGCAGATGCAAACATATTTGAATACTGTTGTCCTGATTGGCCAATGGCCACCCTAGTTGTCTGAAGTAGAAAGTGGCTACTGACAGTGATTTTTTTTGCCAACAGCTGATTCGGTCTGGCATTATGCAGGCTAGTACAAACCATCTATTTCATTAGTGATGTAAACTCAGTGGTGTACTCACAGACAGTGCAGAATTGTAAACGGTTCAAAAATATTGCTGTCCTTATTGGCAACTAAACTACTAAGTACTTATGCAGAATATCCATGTTAATTTTCAAAGCAAATGCATTGTGTGTGTGTGTGTGTGTGTGTGTGTGCGTGTGTGTGTGTGTGTGTGTGTGTGTGTGTGTGTGCGTGTGCGTGTGCGTGTGCGCGCGCGCCAGATGTCCAGTCTCCAGTACCAGCTTGCTAATCTGAGGTGTGACGTGGAGAGAGGAGAAGCAGTGAGACAAGCAATGGAACATCAACTTACTCTAGAGAAGAGACGAGCTGATAAACTTTCTGGTAATTCCGTCGCTACCAATAACGGAACATCTCCACAATATTTCCACAAAATTTGTTCACTATTAGACTGTGGAGGTTCATGGCGGATTCACTCCAGAGTAGACCAGCTAAAAGGAAAGACTTGTTATGTCAATGCATGGTATACGTGTGTGTGTGTGTGTGTGTGTGTGTGTGTGTGTGTGTGTGTGTGTGTGTGTGTGTGTGTGTGTGTGTGCGCGCGCGCGCGCGCGCGCGTGCGTGCGTGCGTGCGTGCGTGCGCTATAAGCAGCGCAGTGTACAGAGCTGCAGCAGACAGTTTATGACCTTCAGACAGTTTTGGAGGTCACCAGACAGCAGGACCAGCATGCTCTGCAACAAGTACAGGAGATGGACAAACTGCTGCAGGTAACATGCAGGCACACACACACACACACACACTGACAAACATTTTTGTGCTTGTGCTTTCTTTCTCATCTATCGTGTCCCTTTGCTTCTCAGGCACAGGAAGAGGTGATGGATGGATTGAGGAGGAGGTTGGAGGAGGTGATGGGGGAGAAACGTGCTGGGGCTCTCAGACAACAAACCGAAACACCTGATGGAGAGAGAACAGAAGAGCAGGAATGACCTGGAGGTAGAGAGAGAGAGCTTATTTGACCGTTTAAACAGTCTCATTCGTGCATAAGTGTGTGTGGGTGCATCCACCAGGAAATGACATGTCTTTGTCTCTCTCTCTACACCTCAGTAACGAGTGGGATAACTACCAGCATCCCTCAAACATGCTCCACTATGTCTGTTCAAGATGCAAGAGGAACTCACCCGAGATCAAAGATATCCAAGGAAGTATAGCGCCAGGGAGTACAATAAATAATTGACACTGGGAGAAAAAATGGGTTGCAAATTTGTGGGATCAAAGAAGTAAAGGAATTATAGCTTTAAATATATTGGTTGTTCAGTTTGATTTTTGGAGATATGGCTTATAGTCATGTCTTGTAGAAAACAAGTTGAGAAAAAACAGGATTGAAAGGTTTACTAATGTGAACATTACACCATGCTTTAGTGACTAGTCTACCTATGCTCTTAACTCATGTTCGATCAAAATGAAAAGAAAAAACAAGTTGAGCAGTTTGCCATGAGTGTTTTTTTTTTTTTTTTTTTTTTTTAATCAAAAGGAGTCTGGGGAGAGGCTGGGGAAAAATGCTTCAGTTCGCCCATAGTGAATTGAAATGTCAGGTTCTGATGTAAACTAGTGACTGGTGATCTTACTATTGTTTATTCACCAAAACCCTGGTGTCTAAAGATGTTTCCTTGTTTTGTTGTGGTGTGTGTAGAGTTCTTTGTTAGGCCATAATCAGATGAAGGATATGTGACGTGGCATCAGAACCACAATCCTTGATAGGAGTATACGAAACAAATCTCCCTTCCTAGTTCCTCCATAAACATGACTTATTGATTAATTGGTTTTCTGCAAAGGATAAATGATTGACATACTTGTTCTGCTCTTATTTTCCCTTCATACACAAAATCTCTTCACTGAAAATAGCTGTTCTACAAGATGAGCTTGTAGATTAGTTATTTTAGATGTTCGCCTTAGAATATAGATGTGCAAGTGGCTATATCCAGTATAGACAACAACTAGGAATAGTGTCAAGGCAGCTGTGTATCGGGTGTGGATTAGATGATAGACTCTGCAAATTATCATCACCGGGGGAAGGGGCAGCAGAGGGCTGCACATCTCTGGCTGTGTTATTTTGCAGACATGTTAACAGGAATTTCTGGATCATTTAAAACAAAGGCTCCACTTGCATGCTGTAATTTGCTATACTAACATGAATTTGCTTTCCAAAGGGCTGCCAAAAGCTATCATTTTCTTTGAAATTAGACTGAGCAAGCTCTAAACTGACTGAGCCTCAGTCTGTGGATGCTACACTTTTCTGCAAGGTTTTGTCACCAGGGGAATGACATGATTTTGGGTGCAGTGACATCACACCTTAGTACAAGCAAATAGTGGAAGGGGAATGTGAGTGCGTTGGAGGTGCAAACAATGCCATGAGGCACTGTTTGCAACATAATTCTACTCCACTACGACTCAGAGATTAATATTGTACTTGGCAAATTACATTATATTAATAATTAAAAAAAAATAAAACCCACCTATTTATACTTCTTCGGCAGTTCAAAAAGAGCCAATCTGTAAGCTCACAATTGCAAAACCTTTGAAAGTCAGGTGTGATGCCTTGGCTCCTGCCGTCTAACAGTCTTATCCAGAGTGTTGATTGAAGTTACTGATACAAGTTTCAATCTGGAATTAAAAAGGTTGATAATCACTCATGTTGAATTCTAAAATATGAAAGTATTCAAACATA
Organism: Benthosema pterotum; assembly: GCA_039105355.1. NCBI lineage: Eukaryota > Metazoa > Chordata > Actinopteri > Myctophiformes > Myctophidae > Benthosema > Benthosema pterotum. The sequence goes on from CM076985.1 coordinate 28,840,818, forward strand.
CTCCCACTTAAAATCATAAAGTAAAATCTTATACTCACAAAATAATAATTACTGCATTCATGCATTAGTGGCTTGGTTCCAAAATGAATTTTATTTTCATGACAGTATCACCATATTGTAAGTAAGTGTACAGTATAGGTGTCACAAACAGTGGATATCATTTGGGGAAAAAACAACTCCTGTGTTGCCTTTACACACACTGGTCGCTGGGCAGGTGTTCGTGGTCAGGATTCCAGGTATTCTTGCCAAAACACTCTGCTGCCACCCTGTCACACTCGCAGATAAACATCTCACATTGGTCGTTTTTGCCTGAGAATGGAAAAGTAAACTCTTAACTCAGAGTTTCGAAATGCACACATCATGCACACACCAAAACATCTCTTAAAGGCAACTTTAGTGTGTACAAAATCTGTGTTTTAGTCTGCTGGAGACTGCACTGATAGGCTAGAATTCCGCACCCCCCCCCCCCCCCCACCTTGTCATGAGACAGACAAAAACCTAGTTAAAAGTTCACCTATATACATGTATATCGCTTCAAAACGCAATGTACCGGAGCATCTGCAGGGCAAAACAAGTGTCTATCTGCAAGGAAACAGCTGAAGCATCAAAGCAGAAGCAACATAGAGGGGGGAAAAGGCAAAAATATAACTATATATACTGTATATACAGTATGTATTGATTTTTGGCTAAAAAGTTTCTATACCTTTAAACAATACCTGCTCAGACATATTTTTCACAGTATGAGCCAGGAGTCCAGGACCAATCTCTCTAAACAGTGGTTACTTTACCTTTCACTGCATTTCTGAGAAGGAGGATTATCAGAGATTATAACTACCACGATACGCTGGGGTTGACAAAGGCCTTGGATTTCAAAAGTAGTATGTCATCTCTAGTCAGTGTCTGTGGCAGTAGTTTATTTCTCAAATGTATTTTGTGCTAGTTTCTACCTAGATGTTCTACTTTTCATAACTCAGAAAACACATTTTTCAGGTTAATATTTTAGATGGGTCAGCACAAGCATTTTCAAAGCATGTGTATTTCCATGGTCATGTCAAAAAATGAAAACACATTCAAGATTTTAAAGACAGAATAGCATAACATTCTATGCATTTGCTGGCTTTTGCCAATTATGTGGTTTGGTTCGCTTAGAACATCCTCATGGCCCTGAGAATTGCTGAACAAGAAGTATTTTACCTATAAAATTTATACCGGTAGTCTTTTTTGTGTGCCTGTGTGTGCGTGTGAGTGAGTGTGTGTGTGTGTGTGTGTGTGTGTGTGTGTGTGTGTGTGTGTGTGTGTGTGTGTGTGTGTGTGTGTGTGTGTGTGTGTGTGTGTGTGTGTGTGTGCGCGCGTGTGTGCGCTTGCGTGCGTGCGTGTGTGCGTGTGTGTGTGTGTTCTAACTATACTTACTTGTACAGCTTGGCTTCTTGTTGTCATGGTCACATTTCCAGTAGTAGTGTTCGATGTAAGGGTTGTCAAGGATGAACCAGCAGTCAGGATGCTGCAGAGCAGCAGTGTAACAATGGTCATGCACCTGACAGCACCTACATTTCAAATAAAGAGTCACAGATGAGTTGTTGACAGCTATTAGATGGCCACAACAACTCAGTCAATGGTCAATAATTAATAACTATGTTATGCTATTGTTATAATAATAGTTGATGAATAATAATTTATAGATATAGACATGCATGTGGAATAAAATGTTACAGGTGTATCTGAGCAAGCCTCATTCATTCTTCAATGTAGCACTTACAGAATATTTATTTTCAAAACATTTCATCTGGAGGCAATGTTTTTAATCAATGTCTCAAAAAGGAAGTTGGGACAAAAAAAACATTCAAAGAATGGAACACTTTTGATCAAAGCAAAGCTATTGCTGTCCATAACCCCCCTGCACTGTCAGCCAGTGATTTTAAATACATTCAAAGTAATTTGTGTTTCTCTGAAAGGGCGCTGACCTGTCCAGATCGTCCACAGGGGTCCCGGAGCCTCCTTTTCCGCAGTAGCAGCCATAGTCGGCATAGTCAAAGACGGGCCAGCTCTCTGGCATCACACACAGCATCATGTTTCTGAACTGGGCCAGTGACAAGTGATTAATTGCCTGGGCTGGAACACAACAAAAAACACAACACACACTCATCTTTAGACATTTATTTTAGATTCTACAAATGTCTTTTAAATCCAACAGTTTTCCGTAGTGCTCAATATCTTTCATGTTAAGGACACCCACAATGATAGTTTATAACTATCATGGCATTCCCTAGTTATAACCTATAACTAGGGAATGCCATGCAAATATTTGAGTCAGAAATGTTTACATAAAAAAATCTATATAAAACATGTCTACATTCAAAGATTTGCACAAACTCACACAATTCTTTTCAAATAGCAGATCTACAAGCTCCTGGTAAATTGGGGTATCTAAGCGTGCCATGGTCCATATGTCAATATGGCATCATCAAACCTGTACTGGATACCATACATGGAGAAGACTGGATGGCTTTGTAGTGGTTCTACATGCAGATCATTTAAGGTCGTGTTCAGATATAATGTTCTACATTGTAGTGAAAACAATACTACAATGAATTGAGTCAAAATCATGTACTTTTGAATACGCAGTAATCTCTCTATTATTTAACAACCCTTACTTCTATTAGTAATATACAAATCATTTATACTTTTAAATATTTGATCTACTGCACTACAATATTGTACTTGGCAAACTACATTATATTAATAATTCTAAACATTTTGAAAAGGCCTGTTTATACTTCGGCAGTTCAAAAAGATCTGTAAGCACACATTTGCAACACCTTTGAAAGGGAATGTGTAAAATATTGAAGTATATTTTTTAAAGTGCTACTCACCAGTAGAGATGGCTAAAGCCACAAGAAGCAGGCACTGGATGTTCTTCATGTTGTGAGTGTACTGTGCAGGTGGCCAGCCTGGAGATAGAGGTCTTCCAAGGCTGCGATCGTTCCTTTTATAAGTCAGCTTTGATGCCTTGGTACCTGCCCTCTAACAGTCAAAGCCAGAGTGTTGATTGACGTGACTGATGCAAGGTTACATCAGTCACGTAACGTTTGAGGGTCTTTTGGGCGGGTTGTGGCCATGTCATGGAAGGGCATGTCAGAATCTTCTGTGTCCATTTAAAACTCTACTCTCAGAAAAAACAAATGGGAATGTAACTGAGGTGTTTATTTTTTACTTGATTTGAGTATTTACTTCTTTCTCTGACAGCCATGGCCAAGCAGCAACTCACAGGGCGGGGGCCCAACTGGCAGCATGTGTAAAACCAGATGATAAATCCCACGGTCTAAATGACCTCACAACTTGTGTTGTATTTATTTAATGTTCCAGCACAGCAGGAACACTGTGATCTGTGACAGGAATCTATTACACTATTTCACCTGAACATTAGGCACATTTTCCACACATTTCTGTTCATCATATTTAGGATCAGTGGCAGTTAATAGAATCAACTATTTACTAGTAAACAATGACAACATAATACAAGGAGCAGTATTTTCCCCCCTTTTCTATTATTATTATTTTTTTTTAAATCTGCAGGTTTGCAGTTCGTCCATAACTCATCAGTGAACAGAAAGTGAACTTGGCATTGTACGCCCTGGTGGCCTTGCTGCAGTCCTGTGGGTGATAAGTGATATCATAAGCAAATGATCGCCCACCATTCGACATCGTCAATCGCCATTGCCCCTGTATTAGTGGATTAGTATTAATCAGGCTCTTTTGAGATTAGTTACTTATAAACAGAGCAGCTTGCACAAATGAATAATAAAACTGAATAAATTACATATAAATTACAATTTACTATCTCTGCCAGCCAAAGGTGGAGTGAGACTGAGGGATTATGTTTTCAACCTCGAGACTGAAATCCCCTATTGATGATAATTTGCACATGAACTCTGATCTTTTAGGTTTTTGTGATCCCTATCTTTATTTCATCCTTTTATTTTAATGCGTATTTTACTTTTTAATGGTGCACCATCATGTTTTCATTAATGGATTGTTTGAATAGGCCTTGTACACAGACAGATACAATCTTTATTGTCACTGTAGTAGACATAGGCCTACAATGAAATTGCTTAGTAGCCTACAACCATAACATCCAGCAGTATCATGAGATTGAAAGACAAGAAGCACTAAAGGGTCAACTAACTCCATGGCAAAAACTGTTAATTAGTCACGGTCAAGTCATCTCAGAGGAAAGACATTTCCACAAATATTTAACAAAGTTTAAATAATTTAAATTAATACAGTTCCTCCAGATTACAATTAGGAAGAGGAGACCTGAATTCATAGGTTTGTGCGGGTGCTGACATCAATTAGTTTAGAGTTAGCTTTGCATTTGTTTCTCAGACACAGACACAAAAAGAATTAAGTGTACAGTATAGCCTATTACCCATACTGCAATACAAATAGAGAAAGACCATGAAAACAATGTTTGAGATATGTCATGGACATGGTCAAGTTTATTTATAGGCAATGCCCAGTAGTATGGTCAGTAGTGATATTTTGGTCAGGCATGATGTGTTGCCCCACCTACAAAGACTGAAAGCCATGCATAGGACTATGCAATCCAATTGGGGGTAATTTTGCTGTCCACTAGTTCTCAAGTCTGTGGTGTTTATCGTCTTTTTTCTTAGTCGTGATTTCAAATGTTTTGCGTGGCCTTGCTTAATTCTAGGTACGCCACTGGTTTACGCAATATGAATTAATAATGATACTAAATACTTAATTATATATTTTTTTATTTTAATTAATGGGAACCAAATGGACCCTATGAGACTGTAACTCAGAGTGTACGTTTCTTTTAGTTTTTCAACACTGTCAGAGTGTAACTGAAAGCCCAGGCTTTCAGTTAAATTAACTTTGATTTTATTACAATTTACAATATAGGGTACATTCGAGCCCACTAGCGGTATAAATGCCAAGCCGTGGGGCCCTTTAAACGGAAATGACAAATGGTTAACTTGGGAATCACTGCTAGAGCCGTAAAAAACCTTGTATTATGGCGGTCCTTGGCATACTATATTTTCTAATGGGGGTCTGCAGGCTAATGAGTATCATTTTTGGGGGTCCCCGACATGAAAAAACGTCCTTAACACTGTCAAGCACTTGAACTTGACTGCTTTTCCAATTTTCAGCACTGGTGGTGACACGCATGCGTGTCTATTGTGACGCAGTGGAGCCATTTAGAGGAAGAGTTGCGATATCGAGGGGGCACGCTGAAACCATAGAGTAAAAACTGAGCGCGTGAGGACTGTTCATGCAGCCTGAGGGGTTTTAAATATATTGTTTTCAATAAGGCCGGCGCAAATAACAACTATTTTAGCTCTCATCTCGCAGCGCGGATGAGAGCCTAGAGATCGAGGCTACTATTTTAGGCATGTGTGCAACATGCGGAGTTGTCCCTATTTGTAAGAGCCGCAATTGGACTGGTCCAATGCAAGTGAACGGAGTTTGCGTAACTCTGTCTATACTCTAGGGCTCTGGTGAGCCTGTCCCCCGGAAGCTGACGTAAGGAGTAGATGAGGGCAGGAGCAGGCCGGCTCGAGGGCTCGACACTGACAGTTGTCATTCATACATCGTTTTAAACAGTTTCAATTCAAATTCGCTTTCTTTTGGTTATTTGTTGGAGTGTTATTAGGCCAGCCATCATGGCAGATGGAATAACAAAAGGTGCGGAACAGCTGGCAGTGGGTAAGAAAGGAGGAGAGACTAGTGATGATGTGTAGGCTATGTATTGAACTCATGTTTCTGGTCAGGTGTGAGAACCAACGTTAGTATTGCATCAGTCCGGGAGGCTAACGCTAAAGTGTTACGCCTTAATCGGTGACTCGTCTAATTTTGCGACCGCTCACGCCGCTTGTTAAGATTTTCGGAAGAACTGAGGTTCTTCAAGACACATGGTCTAAACGGCTCCCCCTATTGTCACCGTAGTCGATTGGTCACTAATTCCGTTGTAACTGTTAAATAGCAGCACGCGGCTAGCTGTTGAGCCCAAAGGGGCGTATGGTTACACATCTTTATTCATTCAGTCTGCAGTATACCTGAACGTGTTAAATTTCAGTATTTGGAAATTGAGTATTTGGTGATCAACCAATATTGTACTCTAACCAAGAGTTGAAAAATAAATACAGAACACAGAACATTTTTATTTACTTTGTATCTGTCAGCATTGCAGTGGCAACAATTGAAGGAGGTTAGCGTATTGATGCTGCATTTGCTTGATTTAATTTGACAGAATTTTTAAGTGATTGTGAGCCAAGTTGGTTGAAACATCTTCAAATCGGACTAATTAGGGACATGAAAGAGTTTTCAGACTAATAAGGAAACCGAAACTAAGTAGCCACTATTCAACATGATGCAATAGGTTGAAAATGTCAAGGGGGCACATCTCATTTATTAATATAAAATCTTATAGAATATGTACATTCAACCATTTGCAACGGAGGGTATCTGTCTATAACTTATTCACATCTGTCTAACTTTGACATACCAACACATTCTGACTCCTACAGTCTGACAACCTAACCTCACTTCATGGACCACTGATGAAAGTATTGCTTGTATCCCTGAACCTAGTGAAATGTAGGAAAGTAAATATTTGTATTTTAATTCATTGTAGTGACCACACGTTGCAGTAAATGACCTGAAGAAATATGGTGACCCATCAATTTTTATGGGAAGTCAGACATGAAGAACTGACAGAAAAGGGAGTTAGAAACTCAAGAGAAACTGTTCCGGATATCGCTTGAGTCACCATTATAAGGAAATGTGTTTAAAGATTAACCCCCCCTCACCATCCCCATATTCATGGTTCAAGGGATGAGGTGGACTGACACATAATATGACACATACATATTACCTATTTTGGCAGAATAATATCATTACACTACTTTTACTGGAAAAGGTAATAATATTATAGTAATATGTAATGGGTTACTGCCCAATACTGCATTTGCATAAGATTGCGCCCCCCAGGGGTCCCCAGGGTTGATTCTCTGTGGTTCTGGACCATGCTTTGGCCTAACAGCGTGTCGCGTGTTCGAGTCCCTTTCATGACGACCTTTACTCCATGTCTCTCTCCTCTCTTTCCCACTTTCCTGTTTATCTTCGCTAATCACTATAAAATATTCACCAAGAAAAAACAATAATCGATAGTTGCCCTAATCTGTCTGCTTGTGCTTCTACAGGAGAGCTGTATGTTTCAGACAAAGAGGGCAGTGATCAGGATGGAGATGGAAGCGAGCAGAAGCCCTTCAAGACCTCTCTGAAGGTAGTGACTAATTTTGGTGTGATAATTATGGCATAAAGTAAATATAGATATAGTTAAATGTACAACCCCCGTCCCAACATGTCTCACTTCTAGTTGCAAGATTATTAGGGGTGGGACTCGATTAAAAATTTTGATCTAATTAATTAGAGGCTCAATAATTAATTAATCTCAATTAATCTCATTTTAATCGCATATTATTATTTACCTGAGAAAAGTGAGAAAGCACATTTTTGAACTGAATTTGATATTATGAGTGAAGCAATGAACTGAATGAGTGAAGCAATGAACTGAATACTAGGCCTGTGAATCTGTGGGTGTCCCACGATACAATTCAGTATCAATTTTCTGGGTCACGATTCGATCCAAAAACTAGATTTCTAGATTTTTTTTTAAATTCTCGATTCAAAAAGATTCCCCAATTCCAAAGCTTTCCTCTTTTCTTTTTTTCTTCTTCTTATTTACCAAATTCAAGTACAAACGTTAGCATTTCTCAGTCAGTCCAGTACAATAATTGACTCTGGGGCAAAATAAATAAAATACTGGTACTTGGAAGACTAGCTGGTAAGAAAGGCAGTGCCACACACACAGCGCTGATTGTTCTGGAGCATACATTTGCATACATTTAGCAGTCATTATTATCATGCAATTAGCGTCAGATAAACACAGTGAAGTGAACTACTCTGACCTAGGCTACTATGATCAAACCGCTCACGGAGGATTTGTTTGCCCAAAGCCCACGTCAGTTGATCATCTGAACACACACACACACACACACACACACACACACACACACACACACACACACACACACACACACACACACACACACACACACACACACACACACACGGCTACAGCCAATATGAACTCGACTCCAGCTGCACTGATGAGCGCCGGTCGCCAACTCCAGTTTGTCCCTATTCAAGCCATTGAATGTCGGACACCTCAACGTCGCTCTGGTACTAGCCAGAATGCAGAAAGACTTACCCAAGCTCCCTTCTCTTCACGGGGTTAGTCCAATGGTGGCTCTTCTACATAGATTTCTACGAAACGGGGACAGTAAATACACTAGCTCCAACATGTTGGATGTGATTTGAGGTTCGAGCTGCTGCGATGGTATGCACATTCTTTGTTGCATAAACTGCCTTTTTGTCCACGCTTCCATCCGTTCTTTGCTTAAATCTAAATTTGCCATCAACGGGGCCGAGTAATGCTTGCTCATCTGGTTTGTCGTTCATGTTGTGAGTTGTTTTGTTTTGTTTTTGCTGCGGGGGAAGAGGAGGCGGACGGAGCTTTAGAGTATAGACTGAGTTACGTTTACTCCATAGAGCTAGTAGACCAATGGCGATTCTTCTACATTGACTTCAACTGCAGTTTGTCCCTATTCAGGCCATTTGAACAGCGCTCAAGCGCTCAGTTTCTGACTCCTCAATGTCGTGACTCCGGGTGGACTGCCGCTTCCGTGTGCGTTAGCATATTGGGTAGGTGTGAAACGGTGATACAGTGAGAAACGTTCCACTTCAATGGTGTGAATGGGCCATCAGTGACAAACGTTCCGTTCCAATGGTGGATAAAGAAAAGGTGCGAATAAATGCGTTATTTTTTATAACGCGCTATATTTTCTGTAATTAATTAGTCTCAATTAACGCGCTAAAGTCCCGGCCTTAAAGATTATATAAGGTTGTATTTAGGGATTAGATGTTTAGGGATAGGATGCACGGTGGCACGCGGTAAATTACCTGTCGACTACAGCATGGTCTAGGGTTTCAAATCCACCGCAGTGCATATCGTTTGCCCTAGTGTCAAACACAATTGATCGTGTTTGGGGGAGGGAAACCGATCAGAGACCCAAGGGAGCCTTGTCTTGGTTGCTGCAGTGCACATACTCCTATGGGCTTGGGGCAGGCTGTCGGCAGGTGGTTCTAAGCTGGAGGAGTAGAACGGAGGCACAGCTAGCCGGCTACCTTCTCTCATTCAGGGCTCCTCACTGGGAGTCCTGAATGAGCCACAGAAATCCATTGGGGGGACTTAATGGCATGGTGGCTACATTTGGAGAAGAAAGAGAATTGATCTCGAAAAATAATACTCTACTCTAAAATGTGTAAAATAAATGTATACGGTGTATCACTGTGTAAAGCGAGGGGCGCTCTTATCATCGTCTCATCTACTCATTCCATCACAATTCATGTTCTCATCTTCATCATCAGTGTTCGTCTTCATCGTACAATGTTTGAGTTTTACACAGGGACTGCAGGGTTACATACAACAAAAGTTGGACATAGGAAAGAAAAGAAAGTGTCTGAGCTTCAGTCATTACTTGTTAGTTTCTCGTTTGGGACATCCTTGTGGGTCCACATGAGGGACATTGTGTGTGGCGGTCTGCGATGAGAAGTGTGAAGTGCGAGGATGCGCTCCAAAGACTAAGGGGGTGAATGTAGCACCCAGCCATGAGCCAGCCGCAACAGCACGACTATTAACACGACTGTTGCCAGTTCAACACTGGTGTGTCAGACTGGCGAGTTGGAGTCCCGGGTTCAATCCCTGCTTCTGCGTATCATCACTACATATGCTTCATAGTACTTCTGTCTTATTTTTTACCTCTTCGGCATTAGCAAGTGTGTGTCTGATCCATGTCTTATCACATTTTACAATGTTAATGACTTGATCCCATTTTCACAGGCTCTGTTGTCTGTTGGGAAGGAGCCTTTCCCGACTATCTATGTGGACTCACAGAAGGAAGGAGAGGTGAGGAGGGCCGTGTCTATTTGATGTACTATTTTAGCTATTTTCAAAGAACTTTACAGTACAAATACTTAAGAATCATGCACTTCCTGCAAGTCCCTTGTTGTGTTGTTGTTTATTTTGTGTTCCATCTCTTCCTCCCCTCCAATCCCTGCAGCGCTGGGCAGTTATTTCAAAGACCCAGATGAAGAATGTCAAGAAAGCCTTCAACCGTGAGCAGCAGAAAACTGGTGCCAAAGACAAGAAGGAGGTACTGTATTTGTCAATAAGCAGGCATAATGCAAATGCTCAAAATCTGTATCATATATTTTGGTTAAGGGCTATTGACACACAATGTTTGACCACAAGTCATTCTTAGCAATGATTTGTTATCAGGTACGTTTATATTCTGGCCAAGCAAGCACAGTTTAATCTTAAATTCTTTTTTGCTGACAAAAGCTGTAGCCTACAAGCTTAGGTTCATGAACCCTAACATCCCTATTATTTTGGGCACATCCTGATGGGTGAAAAATTATGATTTACTGAATATCTTTGCCAAAAATCACTGATGTACAAGATCTCAACAGGTACTTGCAATGAGATACATTATTCACCTATTGTGAAATTGCCAGAATACAGAAGCTACAGCTCATGGGGTTAAATAACGAACAAGGTTAATAATAATGTTACCAAAACGGCATACTGTATAAAGTGATGTTTCTTGTGTGACCTACAGGCAGAGGACATGGAGAGGAGAGAAAAGAACTTGGAAGACGCCAAGAAAATCGTTATTGAGATGGATTCTAGCCTGCCTGAACCAAAAACGGTCTGTTGATGAACTTGTTGTTGGTCTTTGCGTTTGCTTGTGTTTTTTCATGGTTGTCTTGATAGTTTAGGTGATTTGGAAGACCCTAGAGTCCCCCCAGTCTCAAGATGTTACTGCTTGGATGGATGTCAATTTTTTAAGTATTGATGATTTAGTCTCTGCACTATTTAAATATACTTTATATATACTTTCTTTCTTAACATTGTTTATACAGGTGAAGATTGGTGCCATGGAATCCCTGAGAGGTCAGAGAGTGAAGGTCTTTGGATGGGTTCACCGACTGAGGAGACAAGGTAAAATCAAAGACTCGCAGGGTATTGCCTGAACCATATGCCCTCCCTTCCCCTTTTGTGAAATATTGGTTTGACATCAGGTTGAACTTGAGCATGTGGACGGATATCTATTCCTGACTGAATGTCAACCCTGTCTTCTCAGGAAAGAATCTCCTGTTCATCGTACTGAGAGACGGCACTGGTTTCCTCCAGTGTGTTCTGACTGACACTCTGGTATTTCCATCCATTTATTTGAATGTGTTCATTCATCAGCTAAAGATTATACCTATAACTTCTTTATTCGGGAGACTTGACCACTATCTTAATTCAATAAAGAAGAAACATGATTTCCCAATTGCTATTGCTTATATATATATATATATATAATGAATTTATGTTGAATCTTTATCATTATACATCATTGTCATTTTATGTATTATGCCCTGTAATAACTAGTCTACAACAGGGGTTGTAATTCTGACTTGACTTGTCACAAAAACAAAGCCTGTTGGTGATTATTACTGTATTACTCTATAACATGATTGTTTCTCCTTGCTGTGTTTCAGTGTCAGTGTTACAATGGTTTGGTGCTGTCCACAGAGAGCACAGTGGCTCTGTATGGAACATTAGAAGCTGTACCAGAGGGCAAGCAGGTAAATATACATAAGATTAACACTACTACTACCTGATAAGCGATCTGATAAAAGACCACTAGTACAACCATGCATCTAACCTCTAAACTATTGGAGCTTCACATTTTCTGAAGAGCTCAAAATGTTTTGATTACCTTTGCCAGTCCGACAACTGAAATAGCCTTTTTTTTCCCTAGAACATCTCATCCAGATATATGAATGTAAACTTTGTGTCTAAATCATGTTCTTTGACAATTATAAACATTTTGGAATGCTTGTTTTTATGACTGGGTGTGTCTGAATCTCTATTTGCTTATTACAAATACTGTAGGGCCTAGAAGTACAATGTTATGCAACATTTCCTCCAGATTTGAGTGTAGAGTTTTAAGTTAACGATGTTATTACCTATGAGTTGTTGCTCCTTGAACAGCTTGACTACCAAGGATGAGTTAGTCTATTTGTGTTAACTTTTAATTGTTTTATTAGCGTTTTAATATGTTCTATTTTGATTGGGCAATCTGGGTGGTTAGCTATAGATTTGAGGGTCAGTCGATGACGTCACTGCTCTGAGGTGATGGGTCCTTTCAGTGCAGAGGTTTCTGGGAAAATAAGCTCATTCAAGTGAATACGGTGAACAGAATCAGAATGCCATGACACTTCCTTGTTGTATTGCATCACAACGGTCACTGTTTTGGTTGTTCAGTAACAACCCGTGGGGGGATTTTCATCAATCAGATGCACAAATATTTTTTCGTAGGCTCCGAAGATAAGCAACCATATCCCAGCCAGAGAAACATACTTTAATAATATATAATTATGGAACAAATTCAAGATCAAACTGGAGGAAAGAAGCAACCTCTATACAGATGTGATGCTGTCTGGAATATCCAGTCTGCCAGGAACCTGTCCAGAATGGTGCCCTGTTTCCAACAAGCATTCCTTCATCCAAAATATTACAGGTACAATGTGTCCATGTGGGAGTACCCCTGGAACATCCAAGTCCGCAAGAACACACCTAAAGGGCCAACCTGGTTTCAGCAAGCTTTCCCAAAACTAAAACCAACGGTTGAAAAATTAGTTACTGTATACGTTTCACTGTATTCCCCCATTGACTTTCAATGGGGTGTTTTTATTGCAATGTACTGTATGTTGCCATGGTAAAACGTAACAAAAATATAAGCACAAGCACACCATTCCTGGCCAGGTTGCATGTTTTGATTTATATATCGTGGGGTTTGGGTAAACCATGTGGACTGCGATTGGTCTAAAATGTTGAAAAAAGGCAAATACACACGAACCAGCACCTGTGCGCTACACAAGACTCTGCAAAGTGTCCAGTTTTTGAGCTGCCATGGTTCTGCAGGCTCAAAGCAGCAGTTGAACATTTAACTCCTTAGGTGCCATTTTGCCAGCCTGCCCTGCCCCCTTTGTTCGGGAGGGCCAGCTACATTAATTAATTAATTGATTGATTAATCTCAAACCCCCCAAAAAATCACAAACGGCAATCATACGTTTTTTATGAATACTTGTGCTACCTCCAATCGGAAACTTCCTGAAGTGATCTGGGCATGCATGCAATAAGGAAGCTCTCCCCAGGCTGGTGGAGAGAATTATCAAAAACATGATTTAGACACAGTTTGCATTTATAGGTCATCTGCTTCAAAAGTCGGCTGTATTGGATTTGGCTACTTTGATGCCCGGAGGGTGGCTAGTTTGGTCATGGATAGTATTATGAACTTTTTCAGCTCCTCAGAAAATCTGTAGTTCCAACCGTTTAGAAGTTAGAGCTATATTTGTACTATAGTGGTAATTTTATCATTTTCAAGTACAGTATTTCAACCCGGATGGAGAAGGAATACAACGATTCTGATGGACAGTGGCGATAATTCATGCGTATCCTCCAGAAATACAACTCTCACGTGTGTCTTGCTGCCCCTTTCCTCCCTGTCCTACCAATAGGCCCCTGGCGGCCATGAGCTGGCCTGTGACTTCTGGGAGCTGATCGGTCTGGCCCCAGCGGGTGGCGCCGACAACCTGGTCAACGAGGAGTCTGACGTGGACGTGCAGCTGAACAACAGGCACATGATGATCAGAGGAGAGACCGTGTCCAAGATCCTCAGGGTGCGCTCTGCCGTCACACAGTGCTTCAGGGACCACTTCTTCAGCCGCGGATACTGTGAGGTGAGAAAGCCGTGCTCGATGGGCGAAAAAAAAGTGCCTTAAGAGCTGACACCAGATTCTACAAACGTCTTCTAAATAATGACAGTTTTCTGAAAAACCGGTGGTTCCAGTGGTTCTAAAACTATCTCAAGGACCCACGGCATATCTGTATTTAGTGGCCAACCCCATCTGAAAATGGATCCCTTTCCTTCGCTCTCTCTGACCTAGACCACCTGTTGCAGAAATGCATCTTATGCAGAACATGTATTTATTATGCAAATTAACCAATACACACATATATATATATATATATATATATATATATATATATATATATATATATATATATATATATATATATATATACAGTATGTACTAATAACTGGCTACCCGCTGAGACTTCTTCATTTGTCCAACATTATTATGACAGATATATAATAAAAACATTTATGTTTGGTTTTACAAAATGGTCTGATGGCCTGTTAACTACTAGCTTCCTTCCCCTGCCCCCCATCTGTAGATCACCCCTCCCACAATGGTCCAGACTCAGGTGGAGGGCGGATCCACTCTGTTCAACTTCAACTACTTTGGAGAGCAGGCGTACCTGACCCAGTCCTCACAGCTCTACCTGGAGACATGCATCCCTGCGCTGGGAGACACCTTCTGCATTGCCCAGTCCTACCGTGCTGAGCAGTCCCGCACACGCAGACATCTGTCAGAGTAAGTCGAGGAAACTAAAGACGGTAGACGCTAAAAACTCTAGATTTCAGTAGGGCAGAAGAATTGAGTGTTCAAAGTTCTAAATTTGTAGTCCTTTTTTGAAATGTTTGGTCTATGCTCAAAATAGGGACACCATGTTGAAACTTGTAGTTGTTTTGTATGTAGATACTGTAAGTAAATTAAATAATTAAAAGTAATTAAAACCATAATTAAGTAATTAAAACCATCTCCCTCTCTGCATCTGTCCCTTCTCTCTCAGATACACCCACATCGAGGCTGAATGTCCTTTTATGACATTTGACGACCTACTGAACAGACTGGAGGACCTGGTGTGCGATGTAGTCGACCGTGTGCTCAAGTCCCCAGCTGCCTCCCTGCTCTATGATCTGAACAAAGTATGTATACTCGCATGCGCACACACACACACACACACACACACACACACACACACACACACACACACACACACACACACACACACACACACACACACACACACACACACCCCAACCTAAACCTTATACACTAGGGGTTTGACTCATTTTAATTAATATTTTAATCTATCTTTCAGGACTTCAAGCCGCCCAAGAGACCGTTTAAGAGGATGCAATACACTGAAGCCATTGAATGGCTGAAAGAACATGACATCAAAAAGGATGACGGCACGTACTACGAGTTTGGAGAAGTAAGGAAAGCAAATTATTTTATTTCACTATCAGACCAGAGACAATTAGAGACCCCATGTGTCATTAAAATGTTAGGATGATAAATTAGTAATATGGTGATGACCCTAAATTCTATAGGCATGTCACCATTATATATTTGCAATATTTCCCTTCTACACCACCAATACATGCCTAGGCTCTAATGTGACTTATATTGAGGCATTTGCTTGATTTTGGTTGTTAACCTGTGCCCCAATAAGCAAAGGGTCACGCAGAGTAGTACGTCCCATGTATCACCACTAGATGGAGCCATTTGCTTCTCTGCACAGGCAGTACTACAGTATATTTTTCACAAGAAATTGTGAAACTAGCCTTGTTGTGAGCTATTGGCAATTTTCACAATATTTATCTGTGGAACAGATTCAAACATAATGAAATACCTCAGCTCCTACATTGCATGTGCTTGTAGGGGAAGAGGGTTCCCACAGTTGAATATTTTTCATGTCTGGTTTCAGGACATCCCAGAGGCTCCAGAGAGACTGATGACAGACAGCATCAATGAGACCATTCTGCTCTGCCGCTTCCCTGCAGAGATCAAGTCCTTCTACATGCAGCGCTGTACTGACGACAGACGCCTGACTGAATCGGTAGCAACTCTTACTTCACTACCTGGTAGAGAAAGATACAAAGAGGCGGGGAAACAAATACAAAGGATACTTTCTGCCCTTTATACCGGCTGCCATCAGCAACCTAATACCAGCTGGCATGTGCAGTAGGGCAGCAACAAAGGGTTTCCACTCCTGACTGTTCTGGGCCAGTGCCAAGGAGACCAAAATGCAATTTATGCTCTATTGCATGACAGTGTCACCAGGCAACACAGAAGTGCATCATTTTTGGCTTGTAGACCTGTTATTTCCGGCCAGAGATGGGAGATGAAAGTGGACAGAAGCAAGAGTAGAGAGGGACAAATGTTTTATTATAGTGCTGAATCACATACAATCAGCTACAATATCAGCTATAATTAATGTATGTTGAAACAATGCAACATAGTCCACATTCTTGTAAACATTTGATCTGAAACAGTAAGTTCACTCCACAAATATGATCTATCAGAGCTATAGATGTCAAACAGTGAAAGAGACAAGGCAAGGTATTTGTATAGTAGAGTTTAAGGTTATAGAGTTTAGACACTGACAGAAATGCAAAAGGAACAAAAAAGCAAAAGACAGAAAGCATTTACTTATTCAGAACTTAGCTAAACGGGGGAGAGAGAGAAATTATATGCAACAGAGGGTGAAGAGAGTTGTGACTCATTGTTGCTATGGTAACCTGCCAAGAGAGGGATGAACAGATTGAGGGACTGGGCTTTCCAATCATGTCAGTGTTGCAGATGTCGCTACACAAAATTGTCACACCATTAATTAGAGCACAAACATTTTGGCTTGAGACACAAAATACAAATTTGATGTCTCCCCGGAGGTCAATAGACAGGCTTGTGGCTGGTCTGTCGTGTGCTTCAGGTGGATGTTTTGATTTAATCGGTGTGTCTGGTGTGTTTTAGGTGGACGTGTTGATGCCCAATGTGGGTGAGATTGTTGGAGGCTCCATGCGTATCTGGGATGCAGAAGAGCTCCAAGAAGGATTCAAGAGAGAAGGAATCGACCCAACACCCTACTACTGGTACAATGACCAGGTACTGTGTCTACTGTATTTATCAGTGCATCAGCCTGTGCATGTTTCTTGCTATACAGTATGTGATTCCCTACGCTAAATACATTTTGAGGCCTATACGTTTACTGAAGTGCATTTTGAATTCTGGACTTTTACTATAAGTGACACTTTTTTATTTGAGTGCTTTTCCCCCACCACTGATGTATGTTTGGTGTGTTTTTACACAGAGGAAGTACGGTACCTGTCCCCACGGTGGATATGGCCTGGGCCTGGAGCGCTTCCTCACCTGGCTGCTCAACAGGCACCACATCAGAGATGTGTGTCTGTACCCACGCTTCATACAGCGCTGCCGACCATGAGCACACACACACACACACACACACACACACACACACACACACACACACACACACACCCCTTCTCAGCAACAAACAACCACGTCAGAAATGTGTCTTTACCTAGCCAACCTTGAACACACATTGTACACACATGACATAACGATAGCCCATACACAGTTCAGTGTAAATCGAAGTGTATACTGTATGTAAGAATATTGATCTTGAATCCAAACGTACCTACAGAACACATGAACAATGAACACACCTTTCTACACCTTTTTCTTTTTTCTGGTGTTACATGCTGTTTATCCCTGCCGGTTAAAGGAAGATTGACAATTAGTTTAATGGATACCTCAGTGTTCCTTAAACCTCACACAAGGTCAGGGGTGCCCAAAATGCATTTATTACATGACAAGCCAAATAGTGCTGTAACATGTAATAAAGAGTGGTTAAGCCTTATAGAAAGACCTTTGCCTTTGTTCAGTGAGCTTTCATTTGTGCATTCTTGGCAGGTGTAAACTAAAGCTAATTTATACATCGTCATGGTGAGTATGAATTAAGCTTAACACCGAAGGTGTACAGCAATTGTACGGTATATTTTCAGCTGGGCAATGTAGCAGTGACTTGATAGCCTGCTAGTTACTGTAAGATTATTTTTTCCATTGACGTTTGTCAATGATGACTGACCATTTGACATTTAAAACAAGGTTATGGTTGACTTTATTATCCAGCATGGATGTGTACTCTGGAATGTTAGAGACACTAGTTCTCATACCTGGAAACATGCAGCTTATGTGTTCTTAATTAATCATTTCATCACAGCATTCAAATAGTACAAAACATACAATAAATAAATACAATTCAGAAGTTCATATGTTGTTTCCTTAAACCAGCCGCCTGTTCTGCTCTGTAAAACAAGAAAGTGAGCCCACAATAAACATATTTATGTGCTACAACAAGTCTACACAAGTCTGTTAAGTACTCATTTAGGCCATTTCATTACCATTATAAGTTGTTTAATGCAACAATGCATTTATCTGCTTTCCCACGGTTTTATGTACAAACTGGCTTTGTCGTACAAACATTTTCATGACATACGTAGCCATAAACGCCTTTCTTTGTCATAACTCCCCTGTGTCTTTTTAACCTGTCTATTTCCTTGTCCTATTGTACTGTAATTGATTACAAGGAAGAGAACACAGCTTAACCCAAATGTTGCATGACAACTCTTGAGCAACTATTACTAAGACTGCACTGTTCATGTTGCCTGCAGGCTCATTTAAGAAAGCAGAGGGGGGATATTGTATGAGAGACAAACCACCGGAAGGCTGACAGACAGACCGACAGTAGGGCAGAAGGACAGTGTGGGACAGATTCACTGAAGATTGAAGAATGAGAGGGAGATGTTTGAGAGATTGGCCGACAATCATTAAGTTAGAATAATATGTTGCATAAAAGCAACTGCACAATCTACAATGTATTCTGCCACTATATGCCACATCTTGTCATCCAAGTTATTGCATAATCATGCTTCATTCAACAAGCCTTTTAGTTTATTTTAAATTCATGATGGGCTGTTTTTACTCTTGACTAATGTTATGTTTCTCAAGCAAACATTACACTACATTCACAAACACCCATAAAAAACAGCATACAGTACAGACTGTCTGCTAGATTATCTGTGAATGCCGAAACTTGATTCCACTTGATTCTCAATGGGTGTGCCTGGATTATTTTACAGCAAAAGTTTTATAAGCACACATGCACATGTAAAATACAGACAGGAATAAATTGAATTGATTTTGAATTCAATTGAAAACTGACAGTCCAGTGCAGTGTCGGTGGGCGTCTCGCAAAGACGAGGGACAGGCTTCGGAGACTGAGGAGTGGCAGAGTAAGACAGAGTTAGGAAAACTCCGTTCACTTCATGGGGCCATTCCAATGGCGGCTCCTCTACCTAGACTTCCATTGAGAATGGGGACAACAAAATGCATAGGACTCAGGCAACAGCAACAGCATTTACGAGCTGGTAACGATCCCTTTATTTGATGTTATTTTGTGGCAGTAACAGGCATTAAAGAGATGATGATACCTCTATGATGCCTAAAGTAGCTTGCGCCGCCCTAATCAAAACAATGTATTTCCAACTCCAATTCGTGCATATTCAGGCTGCAGTGCTCGAGCGCCCAGTTTCTGGCCCCTCAATGTCGCAACTCTTCTACTAGATAAGATGGCTCTGGGCCTGGGCGGGGGGCGTGTCAGTTCGTGACGTATCCGGAATCGCTTAGATTGACGTCACAACAACCTAACCCAACAGCAGAGTCCCACACATTAGTGACAGACAGTCGTGTGTGTATGTTGAAGGAATTTCAGTTTGTGTAGTCACAATTTTAGTGTCATTTTTTCAACCAGATAGCCGTTTCAACTAAGTCTCCTCTGCTTTGGATGTTGGATGTTGCGTCTTCGTTGACCCTTCATGTATCTGGAGAGGATGAGCAGCAGTATGGCGCTCCTACTGGGACAAGCCACTCGACTACTTATGTGTAAGTCTACTACTCTACTACAACGCTAGTGACATGCCATGCCACACTTTGATAGTAAATACAATCGTCGAAAATCGCCTACAAGCTCACAGCACGTGAGCGTGTAGATTTACTGCTGTTTTCGCCCCTACTGATGAATGATCACTATAACCTTTAACTGGAAACTGTAATAAACATGCACGTGCCGGGCTGGACGTTACATAAAATGCGTGTTATTCTCTATGAAACCCTCTACCAATATTTGACGGTGGCGGCACTATAAGGTTTAAACTGAGCACAAGAAGCGTAGCAACGCTTTGGGTTGATGTCTTTTTAGCCCGTTACACACACAGGGCACACACATTATACAATTCCCACATTTCTACACTTGCGTAATTCTCACAACGGTGCCACCCAGCGGCGGCATGCGAGCACTGCAGGCCGAAATGACCTGGCCTGACCTGATTGAAACAAATAAAAAAATATATAAGTATTAAGTAAGTAAGTATTATATAAGTAAATAACATTACTATTAAGTGAGATATTTGGTTTATGTTGGCTGTCTCGATGCTGTAAACCACATTCACGAGTCGCCTACTCAAAAACAAACAAACAAACAAAAACATTCTACAAACTTTAATTTTTATAGAATGGGTACATTTCAAAGAAAGTAAATGGTTGAACCAGAATAAGGACTAAAAGACTTGTTTACAGCAGGGTACTCTATTTTCAATTCATCAGGAGGACTGGCTGATTCCTGTTTGGCTTTAGAGTTTGGTAATAGAAATAAAAAATAATGCACATCAATAGTTGAAGAAAAGGGGAACAATGTGAAATATAGAGGCTTTCAACCTGAAATTTGGCCTGGTCCTTAAGTTATGTTGTCATGCGTTATTATTGTAATTATGGTACATCAAACAGCCTAAACAGTACAACCTTTAATGTTCTCTCTAGAAATTACAATTTAGGCATTTAGGCTTAGCAGACGTTAGAGTGACACAATGGTGTCTTGTTTACCATCGGTCAAAGTGAGAGAGAGGGACTGAGTGGTCACTGGCCCATTCAAGCAGGTGAAGATCTAAAAGATAATTGATGTTGTTATTATACATTGGTAGCTTATCTGTAAGACAGGGAGGAGGCAACAAGGCCGTTTGTCCAGTACATTTCAACAAGGCACTTCAGTGTGCTTTACCCACAGACAATTATATAATTACATCAGGTTGCATAAAATAAATTACCCGTAATTCATTCTGCATTTGTAATACAAATGATGAGCCCCTCCAGGGTTTCTATTTCTTACCTCACTGCTCAGCATCTATGGAAAGCTCTAGGCCTAGATTTTCATCACAGCTAAACCCTTATCTTCTTAGCCTTTTTAAACTATTTAAAAAAACATTTTTCAATAGTTAAAATGGCCAGTCTGCATGCTCACAACATGTCAACAGATTGGCACATTGAACTATTCCAAAGCATTTTTCAAAATACGGTAGTAAAAAAGGGCAAAGGAGTTAGGGATAAGGGGTTTAGCGTGTGACAAAAATGGAGCCCCTAATGTATTTATGTATGTGCATGCTGTATGTGTTTCTGTTGTGCAAATCAACATATAATAATAATTCAATGCTAAATTAGTGCCTACCAAATGAAACAAAATATGCAAAAAGTAATAGATAGTTACGGGGCAGAAGAGTAAAGCAAAGTGAGAAATAGAAAAGTAACGCAGCCAGAGTCAGTGGCAAAGAGAAAAGGCCGGCCTTTTGTTATGTTTTAATTTTTAAAAGAAATAAGAGTGGCATCAGATCATGTGCAGTTTTCCTTGGAGTTTGTTCCAGATTTGTAGAAAAAGTGCTGCTTCCCCCACGCTTGTTTTTTGGTTGTCTGGACAGTCAGAACGTTTACCTTTCCCAGATGACCTGAGAGGTCTGGAACAGAAAAATAACAATTATTATCATTTAGCAAGGTGTGGTTGTTCCAGTGGGATGGGTTGTTGTTTACCAGAAGACCAGAAAAGAGAGCAGCTTACTGGGGAGAGTAGCTAGCTGCTCCCAGGAGCTCCTCTCTAAATGTTGAAGTTGGAATGCGTGTGTGGACTAGTGTCCTCAGAGAACCTATATTGTATATGCTGTGACTCCTGGCTAATGGGGACCAGTGTCGCCATGCAAGCAAGTTTGGACTTGTTTTGTTTCTCTGTAAAAGTTGCTTGTAATGTACTGTATACTGTATATTGATGGATGCATTTATTTAGTTTAGTTTAGTTTTTGGGGGATTGTTTCTAAAATGTAGTTTCTTATTGTGGGCTTATTGCGTACCTGGGCATTATGTGGCCCGGGGGCCAAATGCGGCCCTTGCGGGTCCAATTGGTTTTATTTTTTCACTCTCAAGAGTTAAAATATTCATCATCTGAATTAGCCCAAGTCTTCAGAGAATGTAAAAGAATGGTCATTTTTGATCTATGTTTGCCTGTTTTGTTTGTGAAATCAGCCTGGTATTGTGGACAAAACCAAAAGAAATCGTTTTGGCTTCTGTGGGGCTAAAATGTCATCAAATAGTGGTCCTCTGTGGCTCAAATACTGAATAAATAGAGGGCTCTGGTGTCAAAATGGTTGGTCTTATGCTTACTTTTATCTTGAAAATAAAATAATATTACGCATACTTAGTTCAGCCTTTAGTCTTGGCCCTCCACAATATTTTATGCATCTCATTTGGCCCTTTGGGAAAAATAATTGCCCGCCCCTGGCTTATTGTGTTGTAGTGCACTTGTGGTTCAAATATTTTCATGTCATGAATGGATCCCCATATGAATTGCCCCATTGAATGTCAAATAATATAGTCCCCAAATATAAGACGACTCAATTTTTATGATATTTTCCATTGGAAAAAACACTGTCTTATATTCAGGCCAATAGGGTGCACAGTATGTTGTCCCTAACCCCATCTGAAAAGTTTTGTTGTGATAAAGATATTTAGAAAATACTACAAGCCAATCTAAAAGCTCACAGTGTGATGGATCATGACACGTTCGAGGCGACAGGGCAAACCACAAAACAGATCACAAAGTTAGGAGGATGGGTGAAAAATGAAGGGCACGTTAAAAAGAGTCAGAGGAACAGTTTTTGTCATATTTTAAGTCAACGAAATCAACCCTGATTCACCATGTATCATCTCTGTGTGTCTCCTCTCCAGTCGGCAGGACCAGGAGCAGTCTGTGTAGACAACAGTCCACAGCAGCAGCTGCTGCCCTAGTCCAGCCGGTGGCTCCCGAAGCACAGGAAAACAGGTATGTATTGTTGGCATGTGCCTATATACACACACACATATGCATTGCATAGACACAAACGCATGCACGCACACACTCAGAAGAGGAGGCGAGCTCCAAGAAAACTTGTATCCCTTGTTACTTTTTGTGTTTTGTAAAGGTTCTTTATTAACATTATTCAAATAATACAGTATGGGATACACCACCCTGTTTGAACTTGGAACAGTTTTGTTGTGAGAAACACGTTCATTACACGCTATGTTCATCTTAACACAAGATCTCATCTTATTTTTAATACAGATGCATTTTTGCAAAAATGGCAAGCAACATTTGTCAACAGCAGATTATGCAATGAAGTGGATCTTACATTCACTTCTGGTCTCGGGGCATTTGCCATGTCGGGAAACTTGGAACTGAGAGTATGCAGACCCTGGTCTGTACCTTCTTGTAAAGACTCGATAGACTCAGAAATGTAATCCACTGCAAGTCTCTTTGATATGACATTCCCAAAATTCCAGGTGCGCTGATCACAAAGTTCTGTTATGTGTCTCCCTCAGCTTTCCTACTACCGGTATCTGTACCCCTACACTCCCTCTTAGCTTTCCCACTGTCTGTCTCTCCTACTGTCTACCTTGTGTTCCTAGTAACAAAATAACTGCAGGTCCATCTGTACAGCTGCACTTCTCTCAGCCAGAGTTCTTTTATTTGAGTTATCTGTGGTTTCAAATTAAAATGCCCTGTGAATGTACTGCAATGAGATGGCAAAATCGTCAAGAAATGTGGGGTGTTATTGATAATATTTAAATTTGTCTTTGTCTCCATATCCAGCAGAATGCAATTGTTTAACATAACTGGGTTTAACCCGTTTTTTTGTGTGCAGTATGTTGCTGTATCAGTGGTTCTCAAGCATTTGTACTTCCAGAGACACTCCCATTTTTTAATAAATAACGTATATATGTATATAATTAACAGTGTTGGGAATATTACTTTACCTTGTTAATATATTACTTATTAATTATTACCTTCATTTTAAAGCAATATATTATATTACAATATTACTGTCTGAGTAGTATATTAATATTAATATTACTATTACATATTACTTAAAAAATACTTAAAAAACAAAAACAAAAATATATAATTAAATATTTAGTATCACTATTAATCAAATATTGCGTAGGCCAGTGGCATAACTAAAATAAAGCAAGTCCACTTGGCTATCTGGCCAAATCCATATGAAATCACAAAAACGTCACTCCTCAAAACAGTCCTGGCGTAGACCTACCTCATCCTACTCAGCTATGGACCGTTAACACAGGAGTTAAATGTATTCCTTGAATTCATGGAAGCCAGTAAAGAATTTGATGACAAATTATGGATCAAGATGATTTCACAAGAACACTTGCAACGAGATAGATTGACAGAAAGTAATATTGAAAGTAATGCAGAATGAAAAGTATAATATATTGGATTTTTTTTTTTGCATTTTGGTAATATATTATGTAATATATTAAGTTACGTAGTGCACATGTCTCAACACTGATAATTAAT
Source organism: Benthosema pterotum (assembly GCA_039105355.1). Classification (NCBI taxonomy): domain Eukaryota; kingdom Metazoa; phylum Chordata; class Actinopteri; order Myctophiformes; family Myctophidae; genus Benthosema; species Benthosema pterotum. Next base: position 28,865,455 of record CM076985.1, read on the forward strand.
ATGATCAAAGTAAAATATTTGAAAACATTGTCATGATTTAGAAACAAAAGGGCAGATCTAGGAAAATAACCAACCTGCACGTCAGGAGCAATTAGGCGCTCATTGTCTTGCTCAACAACACTTTGACACTAACTCTGTGGGACCCCGTGTTTGAACGGGGAACCTCACAGGTTTCCCATTCTGTGGTTATATCCGCCACTCTATCCCTGACCCACTGTTGCCTCTTACAAACTAACTGTTGGTGTAATCACTGTTGTATCTGTAGAAAACCCAAGACAGGCATTCTGATGCTGAATATGGGAGGACCAGAGAAGCTGGAAGATGTCCATGACTTCCTACTTCGACTCTTCTTGGATACAGACCTAATGAAGCTTCCTGTGCAGAAGTATGTGAACACATGCACGCAAAGCAGGGAGGGGTGTTCTTTGGTTGAGGTATTGGGTGGAGGCCCCTCAGTAAACTGTACTACACTTCCTGTTATCTACATGTTGATGATCTCTATGCATGGAGAACAATGGAGCTAAACAAGTAACACAACATGCATACCGTAGCTACCTTTGTGATGATGTCCTGTCATCAGTCTTGATTAGCCAGGTATACCTGTTAACCAAATATAAGGCAATTTTATACTTTGGATTAATGTGATATGCTTTTATGTTCTCTCCTCAGTAAATAAATAGCAGTTAGATAGCGAATCACACATAGTGTGATTCATTATGTAGTGTAATTATGTGCTGTTAGCCAAGCTTAGCCTCAAACCTAAAGCTATGAAACACTGTATGTCACCTGGCTTGTGTGTCAAGCGAGTTGTTGTGCATTATTAATTGGTTACAGAGTAAAACTAACACATCTGATGATCAAGTACAAGAATCCATACAGTGAGAATCACTTTGAAGGCAACAGGAGACCTCCGACACTCAAAGACGGCAGAGAGACAGTAGGGGGGTGAAGCCAGGAATACCATGTACAGTATTACATAGTGGAAGCAATTAGGAAAGGCCATTTGTAAGGTGTCCACATTTTTTGTCTTGTTTCGTAATAACTGCCTATGTGTTTCTGGTTAGTGTCACATCTTCTGAGCAATTTTATTGTAATGTTCAGTTGACAATTTATTCTAGTAAAAATACACATTTGTATCTGGTGAGTCCCTTCTTTTAGTGTTACCTACCCAAGCCTCAGTACATCTTCTCTTTAGACTGGCCAACAATTCATACACATACAAATCTAAATTGACACAGATGCTTTTCCTTTGTCTCGTCCCTGCAGTACACTGGGCCCGTTCATAGCCAAACGGCGTACCCCTAAAATCCAGGAGCAGTACAGTAGGATCGGAGGTGGGTCTCCTATTAAGCACTGGACCTCCATGCAGGGGGAAGGCATGGTCAAACTGCTGGATGACATGTGTCCCGAAACAGGTAAGACACTTCACCAAAAATAGGACAGAAAAGAATGCATTTATTTAATAATGCCGTTCATCTGTATAATCATGTCATCATGCTGTAGTCCATATCCACTGCTAATAAATAATGGTGAGTGTGGAACACGATATGCATACCGTTTTGTGAATGTTGGCTAGTCTGAAATGTGCTGGAAATACAGTTTATTAAAGTAGACTGCCTTAGTGCTTCCCTAGACCTCTGACCACTCTGTTTCCCAGACAACCACTTAACACTACCTGACTTCCCCCTCTCAGTGGATTTCATTAATACTGTCTTCAACTGTGAGTGTTTGAGACATACAGTTTATAGTCCTGTTTCAGTCAATCTTGTTAGTATTGACTTCAGTGATTTTTAGTTTCCTTGTTGCAATTTCACTGCTATTGTTTTCACTGGAGCTCTATGTGCTAATTTTGAAACATGTTTTTTTAAAGAACATTTAACAATGTCTTTACTCAAATCTTCTGGATGTCCCTGGAAAAAAAAATATATATATATATATATATATATATATATATTACAAACACATTATGTATTGTAACATGGTAGGACAGTAGAAGTGGTCTTTGGCTAAATGCAGGACCAGTCATTTCTGGAGATGGCATGGAGTGTGCTCACCAGAAGGCCAATCTGGGAACCCATCAGGTCCATTTGGCACTCCATTTCTACTGCGTGTCTTTGTTTACATTATTAAGATTCCCGAACTCTACATGTTGTAATCGGGAGTTTCCTTGAGATTCAGCTGCAGAACTGTATCTCAGGATTGAGCCTCCCACTTGTCAGACCAACACGCGTGAGCCCCATTGGCAGGGCTGTTGCTAGCTGGGTCTTGGTTGGGCGTTGCTACAATCAGCAACCCCTCCACAGTCTTTGGAGTGTGTCCTCGTGCTTCACACTTGGCAGGAGGCAGTAGGCCTCTGCTTTAGGATGCAAACAGGCTTTTTTCTTTGCTGATGAATAAGGCTAGGACCGAGGCTAGTTGTTAGATGCTATTTTCTGTGGTTAGCTAATTGGATAGGTATCGAGCTGTAGGTTCAGATTTTGTGTGAAATTTGTTTAATCAGCCTCAATGGGCAAACAGTTTTAACCAAAACCTTCCGACAGAGCAGAAACGAGTATTCATACAGTGTATGTGTATGTGTTTGTGCGTGCGTGCACATGCGTGTTGTGTGTGAGCAGCTGATAGTGACATGGAGGAGTGTCTTGCAACACGCCCTCGATACATGTCGCTGATATCACCAATGGGCCCTTATCAACCAAGACCAAACTCAACAAACCCCTTTTGTCTGGGTCCCTGCATCATTTTCGACCTCTCTTTGTGTGTGTGTGTGCGTGTGCGTGCGTGCGTGCTTGTGTGTTCTCAGAGCTAATCTTGCTAACCGCAGGACAGATCAGCTGCATTATTGTTTGACGGGCCACCAATGCCCCGCTTTCCAAAGTTATGTCATACAGCATAATGATAACCGGCCGTGGGCCAAGTCTAAATCAGTAGTGGACACAGAAATGCATCACTCACTACACTTGTTTTTCTTAAACTCTTTTATAAGACTCTGTATAAGTCTCTCTCTGTCTGCCCCCCTCTCCCCCCAGCACCTCATAAGTTTTATATAGGTTTCCGGTACGTTAATCCACTGACAGAAGATGCCATTGAGGCCATGGAGAAAGACGGGATAGAGCGAGCAGTAGCCTTCACACAGTACCCCCAGTACAGCTGCTCCACTACAGGTCACTATTACAAATGTTTAAAAAGAATATGTATACAACTATACATATATAACATCTCTTTTAAAACAACTAAATTTAAAACAATTCAAGCATTTTTCAAGTACTATTTCATTAATATAATAAAACAAATCTTTAGACTCATTATTTAATAGTTGTTGTATGTTCTTTGTTTAATCTTTGTTAAACAGGCAGCAGCTTGAACGCCATCTATCGCTACTACAGAAACAGAGGCGACCGGCCGAAGATGCGTTGGAGTGTCATCGACCGCTGGCCCACACACCCCCTACTGGTGGAGGTTAGAAGCACACACGCATGCACACAGAACATTCTGTGATGCTTAAAGGACTCTAGTGTGCATGCCCCTAGTACCTGTCATGGCAATAAAGTAGTTATGACTGTTAACAGTCATAACATTTAACAAAATAAAAGCAGCGAGTAGCATCAGTAGTAACTTAGTTACTAGCAACTAAGGGTGACAGTCATGGTAACTGTGTCGCCTTGCAACTGTCATTTTTAGACCTTAACAGCCATGTTCGTTTGCTCTAAATTAGTTGCAAATTCAGCTACAGAGCTGTGGGACGTGTTATAAAGTAATTGAAGCAGTGAGTTATCGTTGGAAATTGCAACGTGATGGAAACCATCCAGTCAAAAAATTAAATACGTGTTTTAGAATTTTAAGTTTATAAAACATGAGTACATTAAATATATTGTATATTTAGTGTTTTGCAGAACATGTCCGTAATGAGCTGCTGAAGTTCCCAGAAGACAAGAGGGACGAGGTGGTCATTCTGTTCTCTGCACATTCGTTACCCATGACTGTAAGTAATATCAACTATTACATCAACTATCAGCTGCCCGATATTTTCAGCCTTCTGATTTTTATTGCAAAATAACATAATATTACAGCTATTTCATCATTAGATATGCGATATAGTTTACTTTGGGTAAAAAAAGCCTGCTTATATTGGTATCAGTGTAATCTATATCGGAAAATAGCATTTTTGCATTTTAAACTTTTTCTTTTAAAGCATATGCCCTTGTGCTGCTGTACTCATTGTGCACATGTTTACTCTAGGTGGTTAACAGAGGAGACCCCTACCCTCAGGAAGTAGGAGCCACGGTACAGAGAGTGATGGAAAGACTAGGACACTGCAACCCCTACCGGCTGGTCTGGCAGTCCAAGGTCAGAGTTCTCTCTCTATCTCTCCCTCTCTCATGCACAATACACTACCATGTTGATCAAGTTATAATTTTGTCATACTCTACCATCTAGTGGTTGTTGATAGGCATGGCACCTCCCAGAAATCTACCCCTGAAATGGCCTCAACACCCAGGCTTTCATTTTCGTCCACGTTGCTGAAAAGGGGCCATGGTGGCCTAGAAGTGGGCGTCGCTCCAAATGATGTACAGTAACGTAGTGCAGCACTGGATGGGGTGGGGGAGTGGGGGCGAGGATGACGACACGTTGGTGAGATCAGATCAGAAATCAGATCTACCGCACTGGCTGCGCCGGTCCCTGCCCCTCTTGGCCAAAATTATTTCAGGTTAGGTCAGGCTACCACTGAGAGGAATAACTGTAATTTTTGTACCTCAGTAACAAATAACTGCATAGAAGGAGTCATGCCATGGACACAATAAGCTCTTGGTATATCATATAGGACAGTATATACAGTAAGTAGCTCTATTTAGTAGTAAGTAATAATACATAATTTCCGTCGCTATTAAAGATGGAATGAACCGGAAACGGTGGGGCTTCCATTATGGATCCCACCTGATTATCTGGCCCTGAGGGTTTCTGAACCAATCGGAGCATTGCATAACCCTTCAGGTGATGGGATGGCAGAAAAGAAATACGTCTCTGTGCTGCGCTCTACTATAGGCGACACATGGACTGTTTGTTTATAATAATGGCTCAGCTCTGATACTTGAGGCTATGTGGCTTATTTCTACCATATAATGTGTGCAGATATATACATTATTCTAACGTGATAAAACATTTTTGGGCATGCATTGTCGGGTGTGGCCATATAAGGACCACAGATGTGGTCTAAAAGTGTGAAATTTTTATTTTTCTATTCATTGGTCCATTAAATTAAGAATATTAGTACATTTAGTTACTGTTCATATGTTGTTCTTAATGGTAGTTCTCGCAGGAGCTGAGAACTACCATTGATCCGCAAACCTCTGTTGCACATGATTGCTCTCTGTTTGGTCTACAACTGTAAACTGTTGAACCAGCCAGGTTTTGTCAATAATCCAATCAGTCAATGGGCTGTGAGCCTGTGACATATTAATTGAATTATTGTCATTACCCGCATGAAACTTTAGTATCCCTAATCTGGGCCAAACATTGGGTGGAAATAGCTCATCTACAAACTGACAAAGGATCGCAATGCAACACACTGGCCTCTTTTCAACCGAAAATTGGTTCTTTTGGCTTTTTAGTCCAGGAGCCAGACCTCTTTAATTGGAACAATGATTTTATGAATTGAGGGTGCAAAACACCACAAAGATACTCATTTATTGTATTACAAACATTTAAATATTCAAATTAAGAAACTGCAAAAAATGAAAAGGCTAATAATGTGGATGTGTGAAACATACATTATTGTTTCCCATACATATGTCGTGGTCTTTACTTGTGTTGGGAGACATAATAACGTGGATGTGTAGAGTTGCTGTCATGTGCACCAGGGGTGTACCTTTTGGCATGAAATGCCCTGTTTTCATGTCTTGTCAACATTAGGTTGAATTCTGAAAACCTGTACCAATAGAAACAGATATTATAACATCTATTTCTTCTTCAGGACTGCTTCCATTCACATCAGGACATTGTAATCATAATTAGGAAAATGATACCTCCCCCCAAATTACATCTCCCCAGTCAGAGTTCAGTTTGAATTAATGTAGAACTGTATGCAGGATTTGTATGCGTTTGAGAGAGCCTAATCTGTAATTCTTTAAAAGGATGGGTCTAATGGGTATGTCATTGTGCCTTATGTGTCTTATGCCACTGTGCCAGTGATCACCATGGCACCCTATAGGTGCCCGTGCCTAAGGTTGCCTACACCTGCTGTAAACCACTGGTCCCCAAACATTGTCATGTCAAGCACCCTCATATGCTTTGTTTCACTTTACACCACCACAAGGGGGCAGTGCTCTCCTACTGACAGGCTGTTGGTACTGTAGCAGGAGAGTTGAATTTCCTCTTGTCCCCCCCCTCCTGCCTCCTCCTCCCCTGTCCTCCAGGTGGGCCCCATGCCATGGCTTGGACCACAGACAGACGAGGTCATCAAGGGCCTGTGTGAGCGTGGGAAGAAGAACCTGCTGCTGGTGCCCATTGCCTTCACGTCCGACCACATCGAGACGCTGCACGAGCTGGACATAGAATACAGCCAGGTGCTGGGGGAAGAGGTGAGCGTTCAGCGTGTGTGTGTGTGTGTGTGTGTGTGTGTGTGTGTGTGTGTGTGTGTGTGTGTGTGTGTGTGTGTGTGTGTGTGAGTGTGAGTGTGAGTGTGAGTGTGAGTGTGAGTGTGAGTGTGAGTGTGAGTGTGAGTGTGTGTGTGTGTGTGTGTAGCCTTTTGATTGAGATGTGGTTACATTTTGGTCATATTTGAGTCAGCTTAAATGTTTTCCTTTTTTGTCTAGTTTTAATTGACTAAATATAAAGTTGATTTAGTCGGCCTGATCTGCTGTTTTCAGAACGAAACGGAACATACAGTATAATGACTTTTGGTTTTAGTTCCACCGGATGAGAGATCCAGTAGAACTCCATAAGTCCCTCCCTAACATTTTAGCCTGGATTATATTTGTTGACAAAATTGTCAAATTAATATTTTTTATTTTCGATATATTTAGTGTTCCTCAGTGAAAATAGATAGTCGACAGGCATTGGTAGCCAACAAAATCAACACTGCAGCAGTGCAGCTGCATCAGCACCAGTCCAGTTCCCTGTCTGTTTGTCCGACCGTCTCTCTCTCTGTCCGTCCGTCTGTGTGTGTCAGACAGTCTGAGGGCTCCGGTGGGGTGACCACAGATCAATTATACTGGTGCCTACTAGCCAGTAAACACACACACACACACACACACACACACACGCAGGCAGGCAGGCAGGCAGGCAGGCACACGGTGTCTACTCCACTTCCCTGCTATCTGCTCGTGTGTCAGTATCAGTGGTCGTACAGTATGTAGAAGCTATATGCAGACAGTAGAGCTTAACTATCCATTATACCTGTCAGAGAGTCTGCTCTCCGGACCATTACAACCTGATGCCAATTCTACACAACGTTTCTGAAAATCACACCTGTGTGAACAGAGTGGTGCAACTATACATTTATATAATTATTCTACTGTACTGTGCTCAGCATGCTGTACTATAGTACTCTGCTCTCTACTGTGCTTTGATTATTTTTGGAAATCGTTTGGCCCGCTCTCCTGGCCCGGAAAACAAAGGGCTGTTCCATGCTAGGACAGCATTGGGTAATAGTGATAATTTTTATTAATCACAATTTTGTCTCTTTAATTTCTCTTTTTCTTTTCAGTGTGGGGTGGAAAATATTCGGAGAGCAGAGTCACTGAACGGGAACCCTCTCTTCATGAGGGTATGATGCAACACACACACACACACACACACACACACACACACACACACACACACACACACACACACACACACACACACACACACACACAAGCCCCTCTCCCTCTATGCATACAGCGATAGAGGAAGAGGAGAAGAAATGAGAAGGGTCATGAAGTATAAGACGGTTCACCCGAGCAGCCACTAGGAGTCACTATTGCAGCATCATGAACATGACCATTTGTCTCCTGGGGCTTCTCAAAGTGGGTGCTGCTGTGGCACCCTAGGCCTAGGGGACACAAGTCCATTGTTGTCTTAAAAATACTTTTATAGTATTTGAAATGTATCAGTTTAACCACTTAGACCCTCTATACCTTGAAAAGTGTTAAGTGAAATTGTATCATACATACAGTATATTTAGTCTATGGTGCACCCAGGTCTCTTCACCAAAAGGTTGCGTTGTGAGATTGTAGATCAGCTATTTTTTTCCCCCCAAATAATCTGATATGCAAGTTTTCTACCTTTTGCACCAGCAGCCTGTGTTCAGCACTGCACCAGAATTACAAGTGTGTGTTACTTTTTCATTGGATATTTATTTCATCCATAACACATTGAAAAGCAGCCTGGCATGGCCAGACTACCATTACTGCGTCACTATTAGAGTTTGCAATCTCTGTGTGGAAGCTGCATTTCCAGGGTTGGATACATTTTTTAAAAATATAAAAACAGCTCTTCAAATGTTATCAATTGATAATCTGGAGCAGACTGCATGTTTATTGGCTGTAATTACGAAATAAGTAATAGTCATAGAATGTTTTCACCTTTCCTTATCACATCCCAGCTGACCCTGCTGCCTCTATTGCGTTCGAGAGATGCTACTAGGTAGTACATACTGGTGATTTTTGGTTGATTTTCACATGAATTGGTTGGGGAAAAAAAGTGTGGACAGGGCTCCTTAGGGGCATAAAAGGTTTACTTTAGTTTACTGATTATTCCTCCCCGATAAATATTAGTTTCTCTTCCCCTACCGCGTGGTTTCATCATGTGTATGATGGAAACATTCACCTTTATCCATGACAACTTCCTGACATGACAGACACACCGTGGAGAGGTGCTGTATAGAGTCCAGTCAGTGGAGTGGGTGTGTTGCTCAGAAGGAAGTAAAGCCCTGGAGGAGCTTGTCAATAATAAGCCTCCTCTCTTACTAGCACTCCTCCATCTGACAGGAGTGGAGCCCATCGGAATGCTATGCTAGCGCTTTTCTTGGAACGTTGTTGGGCTAGTACTAACTACATCATCATTAAAAAAGACGTCTTAGTACTAAAAATCTTAATTATAATACTGGTAAAATTGAGTTGACATGTTCTTTTGTTGTTTTTTATATTACACTCAAGAGCAGGCGAGTTCCATAAGCTGCACTAAAGCGCATCAATGATGCTAAAGCTCGCCATCTTCTGTAGTTTTGCTTAAATAAAATGCATGTTCAGTCTGCCAGAAAACACTATGGCAGAGGTCCATCCATCCTGCTCTACCTCTACTCCACTCCTCTCCCTCAATCCATGCAGCCATCTTTCTCTATTTTCAACCCTGAAACCTCTCTCAGCACGTGTGTGTGTGTGTGTGTGTGTGTGTGTGTGTGTGTGTGTGTGTGTGTGTGTGTGTGTGTGTGTGTGTGTGTGTGTGTGTGTGTGTGTGTGTGTGTGTGTGTGTGTGTGTGTGTGTGTGTGTGTGTGTGTGTGTGTGTGTGTGTGTGTGTGTGTGTGTGTGTGTGTGTGTGTGTGTGTGTGTGTGGTTTATTAAAGGAAGGTTCCAGATCAATGGAAATCTTTGAGCTGACTACAGTAGAACTGAACTGCCTGGCCCACTGGCTGGTCAAACTCAGTGTGTGTGTGTGTGCGCACGTGCCTGTGTGCGTGCGTGCAAATCAATATGGTGGGGATGATTAGTTGGTAGTTACTGAGGGATTGTTTCCTGGTGAGGTTTGAGCTTCTGTTGTCTCTGTGAAACTCATCAATCTACAGATGTCAGCAACTCTGACACCATGACTGATTATTACACACATTACTACAGTATTACTGCTGTTAATCTATTAGCGTTACACTATTACTGATTACACACATTACTGGTACTCTAGTACTGATTACTCTTAGTACCATTGCACTATTTTTTATAGGTTTCTAATGTGTTTTTGTGCTAGCTTGAAGCTTGGTGACAGGTTGTGAGTGTGTAGATACGGGCCCGGCTGCAGAATGGAATGACTTATGGGGCCCTCGATTTTTTTTGAGTGGGCCCAGTAAAGTTATTTTCTTCAATTTCATGTAGCTCTGCACACATTTTTATATATAGAAAACAAAAACGGCACACTGACTGTTATTGTCATATCCACTACATGTCTAATAATCCGAATATATATTTTATATTTTTATGTTTCTGTAGCTTTACATACACTTACTTGAACATAAACTAAGGGGGCACATTTAGCAACTGGGCGGGGTAGGCCCCTCAGGCCCCCTTGTGACGCCGGGGGGTCACAAGGGGGCCTGGGGGGTGAGCAATTGGTACAACACAATTCTTAAAAAAAATAGGCATAGTTTGTATGAGTATGCCTAAATTAATATTGAGAAAATGACAACAGAGAATGACAACTTCAGTTAGAAAGTCGTCACAGCCACCAACATGTTGCACCATCTTCATCATGAGTCTTTGTTGTTGGTCCTTGCAGGCGTTGGCAGACCTGGTCCAGTCACACCTGCGTGCCAACGAGCCGTGCTCTCGCCAGCTGACACTGCGCTGCCCGCTGTGCCCCAACCCCACCTGTGGAGCGGCCAAGGCCTTCTTCGCCAATCAGAAACTCTAACGCACTCGTTCACCTCAAACTTTCAAGGTCTTTTTTGTTTGTTTTTACAAAAAAAGTTACAAAAATTGCAGTTGTACAAAAATAATCTATAAATGACACAGGTGCTTTACAGGTTAAAACCTTTTTGCTAAATTTGAAGGATCCTCCATAACTCTTGAGCATGTGCGCATGGAACCTAAAGGGATCTGTATTGGTTCTAACTTATCAGAGTTACAGACTCTAAGGGGTCCCTTGGAACCCTCCTCATGCAACACAGAGGGTCCACTTTAAGAACCACGGCTCTACTCATTCACTCACTCACTCAGTGACACACACACACATACACTTGCATATAGCGCCGTGTCTGCCAAACAGACTACCCCTCTGCCTTCACTTTTGCCGTACCCTGTTTAATTCAGAGTGGTCATTTAACTCTCTGAGAGTCTTCCACAGGGGACATTACTCATGTTTTTTTTTACCTTCTTAAAGCAAATCCCTAACCCTAACCCTAACGCTAACCCTTTGCCATCATGATCTACAAGACCACAACCATAGCAGCAACTATTTATTGCAGAATGTTTGCATATTATGAGATGTCCAAATCAGAGACAGAGACTAGAGACTAGGGTCCATGCAGTTAAATCCAGGGACTCTCATATCGGGGACGCACAATTACCGGGGACCCACAATTACATACGTATGTAACTTTCTGCGGACCTCTGTTTGAAAATATCACACAAGATTTGGGTAGTTAAAATATTAAAAAAAATATGTATAGTATTCCAAAATGTTTGTTCTCCCCCTTCCTCCAATATATTGTGGGAAATGGCAGATCTACAAGCCATTTATATGTATTTTTTCTTTTGACTCCTGGACCCCGCATTGAGAAGCAGTGGGATTTTGCAGTGCTCTGTACCCTGCTTAGCTGTGGAGTGAATCATAGATCAGTTTTGGCCGAGGAAGGCCGGAGGCTGGAAAGCATCTTGTCATGTGCTGTTTGAGAGTGTTATAAATGACCTGCTGCATCGCCGCCAAGTGGAATCCCATTCTTCCCGTCTGCTTTAACTGTACAATCTGTACATCGACTTACACACCTCTTACCGGCTCTGGGTTGAATTGCAAATGGGGCTGCAAATATCGATTATTTCCTTAGAGATTATTCTGTAGATTACTTGGAAACAGCTTTTTTCCATCTAATATTCTTTCAAAGAAAAATATATAGAAAAATGACTTATGCCCTATTTCATAGAATGGTGTTGTGGAAACATTTTCAAAATAGCAATAACTATTTGCCTCATATGGATAGATTATTCGTTGATTATTTTATGAAACGATCGATTATCAATTTATTTCTATCCTTGATTAAATTGATTTTGGTTAAAGGTATAGTAAGTGATTTTCTTTTATTAAATATGTGTTAAAATATATTCCGATAGTACTCATAGTAGAGTTGTAAAGTCAAACAGAAAATCTATTTTTTTTTTTTAGATTGGGCTACCCAATTTACCTATTTATTTACCTATTTATTTAATCTACCCAAAATGGAGATTACAGTCAGGATAGAGATTAAACAAGTGGATTTGTTTGTGATGACTGAAATAATGAGCAGACAAAATTGGATCTGTAACAATGGAGCTGATAAATGACGAATTTCACCTACCTGAGAAACAGGGAGACCACTGTTATTGAACAAAGATTCTAACAATGATGATTATCGGAAAATAGTGATTTTATCCTTCGTTTTAACCCAGGAATATCACTTAACCTACCTTGTAACTGTTGCAGCCCTAATTGTAAACCCCACCCCCTTCTTTCTTTCATGTATGCAACATTGCACTATTTATTATATTTGAGTTTTGGTATTTCTACACCCTTGCTTACATTCCTTTATACTCTGCCTGTGTTAATGCAACACAACTTGAGCATCATAAAGCACCACTGAGCAAGGCGAAAGCTGAGCAAATTGCCGTGCTGAGCGTGGCAAAGTTTGGTGTATTGACAGAATGTATGGACAGAATAGTAACTATTTAAAAACCCAAATACATCCAGCCCGAAACCTCCAGGTTTGTGGCGTTGATAAAAGCCCCATGTCCATCACACAACATGAACAGACATATGGTACAAATTTCAATGGTAGGTTCTTAGTGTACTGTATGACTTTTCATGTTATTTATATGACTTGCGGTGAGATTGGGCTGGTTCCCATTAGGCAACACTGCTTAATTAACACAGACACAGAATTAAGGGAAGCAGTGAGAGCAAATGCCTCACCTTTGACCTTACATCATAGCATTGGCCCTCTGGAAGTTAGATAATTCCTTCCCCACCTCTTGAAACTGTGTTGTGTTGGGAGGAGGCTTTTGCTGTTCAAAAGCAGTGTGTCTTTACAATGAAACTGCTGATTTTGTGTTCTCTCTGGATTAGTGCCAGGGTTTGGTGATTTCACTGGAATTAAGTCAAATTATAAAGATATTTAATCTTTATAAATTGTTGCATTTGATAGTATTTCTGAATATATGATGGCTTCTGCTAAATTAACTGCGACAACTACTTAGGTTAGAAATACACACATGACAAACAATGAAAAAATACGTAGCCTAGTGTATAGATAGCACAAAAAGCAATCCAGATTACCCTATTTAGGTAGATCTACCTAAATAGGGTAATCTGGATTGCTTTTTGTGCTACTTCAACTTGTGCTGAAAGTTAACAAGCTTAAATCATCTCTTCTGCGGCTAAAAACCTCTCATAATATATGTACATGTACAGTATGTATCATCTCTGTCAGGTGGATAGCCCTGGACACCTTATTTGCTTATATTTTCATGATTCATATACTAAAATAGAGTAACTGCTTGTACAGATGTGTATCTGCATCTGCATCTGTTACCATTGATGCTTTTCGTCATGCTGTAGTTAAGCAAAAACAGCAATGGGCCACCATGTGTGCCTCTGAGCAAGGCAGCCCTTTTTGCTTACATACTGTGGCTGTGGGGGCAATGTGCTAGGTGAGTCCTTCAAATGGAATCATGAAATGACAATAGCGCACCTACACATGTGTAGATCTGCTATTTTTTGGTGCAGGACACAATAAAGTTAGCATAACTCGCCCTTCCCTTTGTCCTGTTTCTGCCTTTTAACTAGAAAATAGAAAGACTGGGTGAAAGTCTGCCCTCTGCACACAGTTAACATGTTATCATCTTGAGAATTCTATAAACTCAGAAATCCACATGAGCCGCTTTCTCTTTACTGTCATCATATCAGTATCCAGGCTTTTATTTTAGTTTGTCTTCTGCTCAAAAATGAAAGCCTGAGGAACCCATTGGGAACTCGCATCGCTCCAAATTTGGCGGCGGCAGGGTTCTTTGCTGTTTTCTACCAGGGGGGTAGTGAGGGGCGGGTGCTCATATCAGTGTACCAATAGATCCACTCCTGTTTAGACCGGCACCCATTGCCCAAGACAAGAAAGCACAGAGGCTGCAATAGACTACTCACTGTCATATCAATATAAACGTTTTCTCATTTGGAATTGTTCCATTAACAATAAAACAAGGGTTGGTCTGATGTTTTGTACAGTGTTTACAAATGCATATACCGGTATGTCTACATTTCCAAACAAGGAGAGACTTTCACCTCCTTTTAACTGACTATATCCTCTGCACACAGCAAAATCATTGGTTCCATTTGTTCTCTATTTCTATCTCACCAAGACCTCTGATATGTAAACTTAACATTGTTTTCTAATTTATTTTCACACCAGCTTTTCTCCATATTAAGTTTTGGATTTGTCATGTATATTTTCAGGATTTTCTAAGTACTATGATGAAGTGCTTTGTACATACATAACCATAAAGGCTACCACTGTGTTACAGCTTAGCATAATTATGACTTTTTTTGAGAATGTATTTATTTATTCTGTTTTCGTTTGTTTAGAATTCACAAACCATGTCTCCTTTTTACATTTGATATCTCTGGTAGTATCAGAGGAATTAAATACGGCATAAGTCTTCCTTTGAGATAATAAAGTGGCTACAGTTAAAATAATGAAACCGTTTGTGTCATTATTTTAATTGATGTGGGAAAACAGCTGATCTACAACAAAGGCAAAGCATAATTGGGACGTACTGTATCTTCCCTCATTATTTGACATACAGCAAATCTTCCACCACTTATCTGAAGTCGGGTCACAGGGATAACACTTCCAGCAGAGAGCTCCAGCTCCACTTAACTCTCAGGGGCACATAGCAGGAATGTTAATAGTACTGTACTTAAGTGCAATTTTGAGTTATTTGTACTGTACTTGAGTATTTCAACTTTCCATACTCCTACCTTTACTTCTCATCTCAGAGGCAAATTTTATATTTGTCATTTTAAAGCTTGAAACGAGACACATCCAACAGTCTGTTGTTAGTTTGGGGGGTCGTTCGTTAACAACCGGAAGGTTGATGGTTATCTATAGCTGGTAATTGTCATTTCTCAACCGTTTCAGATGGGGGTGGGGTAGTTGGAAACTTGCTCTGTCTTAGGGCCTCACAGTGAAACGCATCCACCTTGACTGGCTCCTTTCCATGTGAAGGAGCAGCAGCTCTACTCTTGACACTCTCCTGAATAAGTTGAACTACAGTAAGTCCTCAACCAAATGAGCCACCCATCTGAGAAAGCTCATGGCAGCCGCCTGTATATGCAATCTTAATCTAACCCATGACCCAACACTTTCATGGCCACAGGTGAGAATAGAAATGAAGATTGACTGGTGTGTCGAGAGCTTTGCCTTCATGGCTCGGTTCTCTCGGTCAAAGCAGCGCGTTACATCGACCGCAAAACCGCTCCCGCTGCTCGGATATCTCCAGCTGATCTCCTGCTCCGTCCTCTGCTCCCCTCGCTCGTGAACAAGACCCTGAGATAATACTTGAACTCCTTCACCTAGGGCAAGACCTCATTAACTATACCTGGGGTGAGCAATCCACCGGGTTTCCTGCTGACAACCGTGGCCTCAGATTTGGAGATGCTGATCCTTGGCTGATTCTTCACACTCGGCCACAAACCGATGCAGTGAGAGCTGGAGGGTTACAGGTCATCAAGATGATGCCATCAAGGGTACATCATCTGCAAAAAAAGGCAGCGATGCAATGCTCAGCCCACCTAACTTCTTTTCAAGACTGCGTCTCAAGATCCTGTCCATGGATATCAAAAACACGACTGGTGACAATGCACACACAGGCCCTGTCCAAAGACAAACCTTTTATTTATTTTCCCTATCACGTTCCCCAGTTTAGTACCTCTTCCCTCACAAACTGTATTTTTTCCCTCTTTTCTTTATTATTTCGTTTTTTCGGTGGTCTATACCCATCTCTCTGTCCTCCATCCCTGGCTCTTGTTTTCTGTTACAATACACATTTCTCATCCTCAACCAATCTTCTACATAATCCTCTAGCTGCAACACACACACACACACACATACACACACTCGGAAATTCACCTCCTCTCCCCCCTTTCCTACAGTAACCCCCCCACCCCAAACTGACCTCGTATTCTTTCCTTGTCCTCTCTCACCAATTCCACCCTGCCCCCTCTCCCTTGCTTCCTCCTCTCCTCTCCTCTCCTCTCCTCTCCTCTCCTCTCCTCTCCTCTCCTCTCCTCTCCTCTCCTCTCCTCTCCTCTCCTCTCCTCTCCTCTCCTCTCCTCTCCTCTCCTCTCCTGTCTCCACCTCTTCCATCTTTTTTTCCAATCTTCTGAGGCCTATACCTACCTTCCCTTCTCTGGCCCATTGGTTCCCATTGCCCCCCACCCAACACACATACCCAATTCATTTATTCCATTATTCTTTATGCCAAACATGCGTTTACTCTGCCTGAGACAAATCAAACAACCACAACATAAGAAATGTGGGCCGTAAAAAACAGCCCTCTAGCATAAAGAACTACACAGCTTATTTGCATTCCAACTTTGAAGCCAGGTACAACGTATATAGGTTACAAACTGGTATAAAGTATAAATTAATGCTGCACGTGAGAGAGGGAGAGAAAGAGAGAGAAGAAAGACAACAACATAGCATAGCAGCAATTTTTCCACACGTGTTTTATTTAATGTTACTTTACCTTTTTCTATGTATGAATAGAAGGCCTAGATACATGTACTGTACATGACTGTCAGCATGGTATCCCAGCTGTCTCTGCTTCCATCCATCTCTTCCACATTCTCTCCATCTCAAAAAAATGCTGTTTTTGAGATGGAGAGCATTTTCTCTCTCTCTCTCCACCTCCAGTGGTTCACACACATCCCTCTCTCCCTCTGCCCCTCCCTCTTCACCTCCCCTCCATCCGTCCCTCTCTCCTTCCTCCCGCCCTCGCCCGCTTCCCATCCCTCGCCTCTTTTTCCTCAACCACTTTTCGTATCTTTTTTCCAATCTACTGCCCATCCTCTACCTCTCCCGCCGCTATCCATTCCCATCTCTCCTGCACCCCACCTGCCCCCCATCATCCCATCTTCCCTCCCACCCCGTTCACCCCCCCCCCCCCCCGCCCCCGCCCATCCCCCGCAGTGTTCCAATCACCTCTTGCTTGTGTTGATTAAGCTGAGAGAGATTGGCTGTCTGCGACCCCCACAGCCCCCTGGGGGGCGCACGGCCTCTGCTCTCTCTCCTCTCTTCCTTCCCTGTGATTCTGTACTCCACTCTGATAATCTCTTCTCTTCTCTTCTCTTCTCTTCTCTTCTCTTCTCTTCTCTTCTCTTCTCTTCTCTTCTCTTCTCTTCTCTTCTCTTCTCTTCTCTTCTCTTCTCTTCTCTTCTCTTCTCTGTGTGCAAACTGCATCTACAGTATGTGCAGACATTTGTCCGTACAAGATTCTATACTGTGTTTGCGTGTGTGTGTTAGAGGGTGTGCCTGTGTGAACATTTACTGTATCTCATTCCCCTGTATTTGTATGACATGTTCCTCCTCTCTGTGCGTGCGTCTGAGTGTGTGAGCCTGCGCGTCCGTGTGCGAGAGAGAGTGCGTGTGTGCATGCGCGCGTTCTCAGCAGCAGCAGCAGCAGCAGACTGCAGGCTCCTGCTGGTAATTGAAAAGCTGGGGACAGCGGCACCCCTCACCCTGTGACCTCTAATAGAGAAGACCACCATTGATTTCTGCATGACAGAGGGTGAGGGAGACAGTGGGAGCAAAGGGGAGAGAGAGGGGGGTGGGGGTTGGGAGACAGACAGAGGGGCGAGGGGGAGAAAAGAGGGCGAGAGAGAGAGGGATGTGAGAAGCAAGGGCGAGAGAAAGGGGCAGCTGTAGGCGTGATGCCCCGATCTGGCGGTAGGGCCTGTACGTGCCACAGCTACGAGCTCGCAATGCTTGGCATGCATCACATTGTGAGCTTGTAGGTCTGCTATTTGCTTTTTGCTTACTCTGCCAATGAACGAGACACTGGACCAATAAATGAGCTTGAGAGTGGGACTAACAGAGAGGGAGACGGGCGCTAACAAGCTGATAGATCTGTCAACTACAGTACCTGTCTCTCTTATACTTATTTGTGCATGGGCGTGTGCGTGTCTGTGTGTGTCTTTGAGGCGTCGACATCATATCTCACCAAAAAGCGCTTCAGGAGAGCAGACTGCTTCAGTGGGAACCATCAATAAGACTTTGATCCAGCAATACGCCACCGCAGTGTGAAGCTAACTCGCTGCTGAGAGCAACACAGCACCACACTGCACCCACTGCCACAGGAACACATGAACAGCACTTTGAAGAACGTGGCAGCTGTTCTCAGACGGTGTGCCCGCTGCAAAGACCAGTACAGGTGTGCCGTAGGATTTGATTATCTGTCCGTCTGTCTATCCTTTTGACTACTCACACATCATGTCCTAGAGTGAATAGGGGAAGGTCGCGGCCATGCAGGTGATGTTTTTTGTTTGACCCCACAAAAACACATGTCACCTATAGGCACAGGTAGTGCTAATATAAGCGACTTTGGTCTGTTTTTTCTTAAAGTTAATTACTAATGTTGGTAGGCCTAGTTCTAGTTTGCCTGTTGCTTTCTTTCTTTCTTTCTTTCTTTCTTTCTTTCTTTCTTTCTTTCTTTCTTTCTTTCTTTTTCTTTCTTTCTTTCTTTCTTTTTTTTTCTTTCTTTCTTTCTTTCTTTCTTTCTTTCTTTCTTTCTTTCTTTCTTTCTTTTAAATTATTGTAGTTACGTATTTAGCCAGTGACTCAAACATTTTCATGTCAGACAGAAGGAACCAATAATAATAATATGTAGGCCTAAGTGTACACATTGTGGTCCCTGCTGGCAAATTTTGTGGGACCATACCATGCAGATTAAAAAAATATTTTTAATCTGCATGTTTTTTTTGTTCAAATAATATTGTCAATAATATATTAAGTATTGCTTATGTGCTAGTCTCTACTCTCTCCCCCTTTGGGCTGGTTTTCGTAATCCATTCTCGCGCAATATCTGGCAACACTGCTCTCCTCTCTCCCCAGGCTGGCACACCTGCACCTCATCCCTGATTGCTGCTCCCAACCAAACTTTAAAAGCTGTTGAGTTCAGTACACAATTGGATCTAGATGATGTTTGCAGTTTGCATGGTATGATTTACCCCGGGATTTAGAAAATAAACCCCCTTGAACCTTTTCCTTTCTGTGGTGTTCATTGTTATGGCCTGCCTTCCATGTAGATGTAGGTCCTAACAATTGATTATTAGTGAAAAATGAATAATTTGGACCTACAACATATTATTTACAATAAAAAGCTAATGTTTTACTTCCCCATACAAATAGAAGATAGGTAGAAGAGGAACAGTTTAAAGCTATCAGTACAGCTGCTCATAGGCTACTGCATTTGTGTACATTTGTGTCCAGAGGAGTTGGCGTCAATGAATGTATTTAAGGTTCATAGAAACTGTAAAATACTTTTAAGGGAAAGGCTTATTTTTCTACTCCACTCCATCTCACTGACAAATATTGCAGTTTTTACTCTCTTTTTTTAGATTTACTACTAGATCAGGCATATAATAGAAGTGCGGATACAGCATAGAATGAGTCAGGAACAAGTGGTACATGGATAAGACCATTGTGACTTCTTTATTTTTGTTCTTTATTTATACACAGAGTGGAACAACATGAACTGTCCAGCTATCACCTTCTGGTTTTTGATCATCGTTTAATTCCACATCACAGGTATTCAATCACTTCCCTTTTTCCTGTTCCAACCAATGCAACAAAAAAAGCATCATTTTATTAAGACATGATTACGACAACTTTGAAAGAAAGCAAGATAACAGAGAAGATAACAAATCCAAACAAAAATGAAAGCAGAAATAAATTAAAGGATAGTTGGGGTCTTAAGGGGACAGTGTACTATTGGATATTTGGTCAAAGTTGTTGGTCTTTGGAATAAAGCTTCTTTTTGGCGTATAATAAAAAAGCGCTATCTTCACAGTTATTCAGTTGCATCCGCAGTAGTGGGGCAGTTCATTTAGAGGAATTGTGTACTTTAGTGGCTTTGGAGGCATGTAAACTTAAAAAAGAAAAGTGATTCCCGGCTCCCTCAAATGGTGATTTGATTCAAGTTCTTTGGCACCTTTAATGCAAACGCAAAATTTAAAAATAAAGTATTCCATATAAATTAAGAATGTCAGAAGGTATTAATATCATGGCCCTTCCTTCATCCTTTTTGTCAAAATCAAGTGACAGTGGTTGGTGAATTGTTTGCATTTCTCATGGCATAAACCCCAATGAAACAACTCACAACCAATGTCACACAAGACCTGATTGGACTTGGGTGTGCCTTAGGTGTTGACAGCACAGAACAGATCAAAAATATTGCATGTGATCAAGCACATGCCTCCTTTTGGATTTCAGTGCTTCTCAAACGTTTCATTTTTTATTTCCAAGGATGGACAGGCCGGAAGGCGAATCGGTGACCTCCCGATCACCAGACTGCCTCTCTGTAAACCCAGCCAGGGGAGTCAGGACACTGAGTCAAGACTCAAGACACAATACAGGTACACTAGCAGCCTGGCTTTGGCTGTCACAACATGAAATCGTTGAAGCCTATTCTCCCGGAACCCTCATTGAGTCTTAGCAAAGCCAAGCTAGTACACTAGTGTATGATCAGGCTGCATACTTGCAGTAGAACCTATACCAAGCTATATTAATATCCTGTACTGCAGTGGTTTTCAACCTTTTCACGCCATGACCCGTTTTATGCCTCTTCCTTATGTCATGTGGTTGATGTTTGACCATTTTTATAGCATACTTACTTTGGCGCAGTAGCTAAATGGTAGTGGAACAAGTTTTAAAAAGCCAAGGCTAAACCATATTGCTAATATTCAACAAATCTAAAAAATATTCAAATCTTGGATATTAATATATTTTGGGCAATTTTGACGTCTGTGGCCAATTGCATACAGTATCATGTTGACAGAGGTCCTTGACATGAAAAGGTTTTGAGCACCACTGACATAGCAACACATTTCCACGTTTTAGCTGATTTAGAATACACCGCTCTCAGGTCTTAATGGTTTTATGTGATATAGGGGGGCACATAATACTTATTCAGAATGATCTCAATTGATCTGGGAGGATCTGTTTGGTATTTATTTACAACCGACAATACTTGCCTCCTGTATCTAGCATATGTACTGTATATACAAATTAAAGATCTAATTTCTAGGGAGCAAGAGTCACACAGACAATATTTGTATGAATAACTCTGGGAGAGTAGAAGCAGAACCAAATGGATGCATAAGGGTCAAACTTTGTACTCTCTCAGAATTAATAAAGGAATAACACTTTTACGGTGTAAGCAGCAAATTTCATGAAGTTCTTTCAGTGTTAGCAGATTATAGGCTATGGTTTGTATAACAACTGCTCAAATATCACAAAGTGGGAGATGACATGCGGTAATTATCTTTGAACGGCGTAGTGCATGGATTTTTAAATGGCAGGGAAGTTACTTGAATAATAATAATATAATCATAGTAACCATAACCATAATAGTAACCATAATCACAATGCATTACACGGCTAGCTAACTGTAAATATACTCATGCATAAAATCTGGGCTATAGCGCTTTGTGTTCACTGACTGAAAATGCTACACCGAAACACAGGAGAGGTTAAAATAATAATAATAATAGAAGGGACATTTTCTTTTTTTTATATATATATATATATAACAAATGATGCATGGTAAATGGATTCAAACATTGGCTGAATTAAGCTATACAAAGTAAAGCCAGTGGAATAAAGATGGCGGTGTTATTCCAGGCAACAAAGTCTAAGTTAGGCCCTATACTGCCAGTGTTCCCAATGCCCTTAAGACCAGTGTGACCCAAACAAAAAGAAGAAAAGTAAAGCAATAAAATAAATAAAACAAAACCTCCATTCTCAGTAGCTGAGATGGAGTGAGGGATAGTTATACAACAACAAGATAGAGAGACAGACAGAGAGAGACAGAGAGAGAGAGAGAGAGAGAGAGAGAAAGAGAGAGAGAGAGCATAAGAGAATTTTTGGTTTTAGCGCATTTCTTAAAATATTACAAAACAGAATTGTAAATGAAAACCGTATAAAGCTTCTTTTGTTACCCCACGCTTGCTTGGTTTCATTTTAAAGTCACAGTTAATAAAAAGAATAACGATGAAGAAGAGGAAGTGAATAATTTATGACATACGCTATAATAACATCATCCTAACAACTAGCGTCTATGAGGTATATCTGCAACAGTTTGGTAAGGAGAGCACGGTCTGCGCTGAACACTCAACATGCCACAAACGTTTTGTCTCTTTTTGTCATCGTACAAAGCTTTTCAACCGTTTTGTTAAGGGAGAAAGGGGCAAAGAAAAGAATGGAATTGAAGAGAGAAATGAAGAGAGCGGGGCAAAGATCTTCGTCTCCACCACTTCTGGAGAGAAGGTGCGTTTTGCACCTCAAACACTTCAAAATGTTTGGTTTGGCCCCACTTGTAGTGCCAGAGGGGATTGTTTGAGGGGACAATATACACGACAAATCGGATAAAATCTCTTCCACTAAGTGTCCTGTTGTACAACTCACCCCTTTATACTCTACATGTGGTCCAAAACAAGCAATGCTGCAAATGCTATATCTTCCCCAGGAGTGGAGCAGCCGCATCTTCCCATGAGCTTCTATTCAGACTTTTACACATGGCTGTCGTTAGGATCACCACAGACAATTGAAAACTACATCTTTTGTGCCTGTTGTAATGCCTCAGAGGAAAGATAGAAACACCAAGAAAAAGACAAAGAAAGAAAAACAGCATAGTAAAGCCTTTGGTAAATCTCTCTGAGTTTCTTTGCGTTGATTGCGAAGCAAAGCACCAGAGAACAGATGAGGAAACAAGGAGAGAGAGAGATTGGTAATGGCTTGAGGTGCTGAGGTACATTATTAGTCACAGAAATAGAAAGTTTTATCTCAACAGGGTTTTCTATACTTCGCTTTGGTTCAAGCAAGGCACTCATCCATGGTTATCTCGTACTTTGCAAAAAAAAGCGATCTCTACTGTATACTCTCTACTTTGTTTTGTAACAGTAACTTTAGCTTGGAGCAACAGCCAAACGCTTGGGTGAAGATAGTAGACAATATACGTTTTTTTAGACCACTGGTCATTGACCTCATGCAGGGGCAAAGGATTCATTCTTGTTGCAATGATGTCACAATGATCAAAGAGAGGGAGCTGTGGCCTCCCGTGGACTTATGCCCACTTTACATACCGTATCAGTAGTCTCACAGGAGAACCATCTTCTCAAACCTTGGTGTAGGGTTTCAAAAATACATGGTCCACAGACCCAGTTTAGACCCAGTTACCTCAACTGCTGAGAAAGTTAAGCTTGATTTACAGTATGCTTAACTCGCGGTGTCAGGCACACAAGCAGTGGTGGAAAAACAATTTTGATATTATTATCGGTTACCTCACTGAATACATATATAAAGCACGATCACGCATAAACATCCAGGAGGTCATTGCTAGTCCTTTTTCTGCAGTTTTCATAACTTGCTTTCAAGTCTTATTATCCCACACTGACGTTGCTTTCCCAAGTAGCTATTGTATAGTTGGTCAGTACAAGGCCAGGTCCATGGAGTAATTTAAATTCATAAATTGTCTGTGTCAGGGTGTTTTTTCCTTTTTATCTGGCCACTTGGATGCAGACAGGGGCCCACAAAACTGAACTGAATGAAAACAGAACAACCCCTTAAGATTCAGGACTTTGGTTGCTTGAGGTCGTTTCTTTGGTTATATTTGGGCAGCTCAAGGTACTGTAGCCTCTTCAGCCTCACTTAAGGAGACAATATAAATTCATCTGATCCAGCACATTGTTCTATTTCTTGGCATTGTTTTTCTTACACCGGTAAGCTAAATACAGTGACGATGCAATCAGCCGATGCTCGCATCATGTCCCTTTGGGTGTATTGGGTTTTGTACAAGTTTTTCCACGTCCTTCGAAGGCCAATACATTTATCCTCTCAATAGTATTTGTCATCGGTGTAAGTAAGTGGCCCATGTGGCCCATAAATCAGAAGCCTTTCTGCCATTTCCGTAGCGTGAGACAGCCTGATGTACAAGTACACCCCTCGGACATGACGTGTGCTAGTGTGTACTCCTTGATACTGAGGGACAAGCAGAGGGGTTGTGTTTTTCTATATACCAGTATATATTCTTTGGTATGACTTGACCGGGGATTGAACCCCCGACCGCTCCGTCTCAGGGAGGACGTGTCTGAAGTCCACTGTGCTGGTGTCATCAGAGTATGCCACTCCTTTTCAGTGTAAAACAGCATAATTTGAGATTCAGGCTGTTCTTAAATTCATCATGATTTACGAAGCCGTGCCACTGCAGCTCAGACCCAACAGATTCAGGTCAAAGACAAGGAAACGAGCAAGCTTTCCTTGGCCATAATATGTAATGTTCAGAGGGTGACTGAGATTTCATTACACAATGCATAAAATTGTTTTAGGGATAGGCTGAATACAGTGGCTACTGAGTGGCTTCGACATAACATTATACTTTGTCATAAATATTGCTTGCCGAGCCTGATTTAGACCTTAGGCTCTTTGCTATAAATCACGTCTAACGGTGATGATCTAATAAGCTTTACCCACTGTTGAGCCCCTTAATATACGGGCATCGGATGAAATGTGAATGTAAAAAAGGAATATTTGGCTGCCTGTGGCCCCTGACATTCTGCATCCAACTGAAACTCAACCCTGGAAAGCACGTCTCGTCCCCCTTTCGTATCCATTATGTTAGGTGTATAAGCCAGATAAAGAAAAAAATAAATAAAGAGAGAGAGGGAGAGAGAGAGAAGGGGGGTGGTGAAAGCATCATGAAAGTGTGTGGCATTATAAAATTCGCAAAACAAACAAACAAGTAGGACAGGCATGGGTCCCTTTAGCGCAGACCGCACTGATAGAAAAAAATCTTTGGTTTCTTTGGTTTTCATCAACACGATTAAAAGGACAAATGGAAAGTCAGTGAGGTAGCCTCTCTGGTTCTCACTATTGAAATAGAAAGTTTTTTTTTTCTTCTTCTTTTTTATACACACACACAAAGTCAGTCTTGGAAGCAGCTAGCTTTAAGGGACTCCTCACTTTTACTTCGTAACAAATAAAGTATGTGGGCGTGTTTAACCAACACATATTCCAGCTGTCTACAGGTGCACCCATGTCCTGCATCATGAAAATACCATAGACCTGTTTAATCCAAATGCAGAAGATCCAAGATACGGTTCATGGGATTAACAAACACTATCCGGTTTATAGTGGAACCATTACATCACATATAGTATGATGACGGTTGAGTTGTCCCAAATACTATTTTCTTTTTTCATTATTTTTAGTTGTAAAGCAGGGGTTTGTTCTGATTGTGAAGGTGGAGGTGCACCTAAATCCAGTGTATCCCAGCGTCATCTGGAATACGGCAAACGGCAAAATCCTCAGGGTCATTTAACACTGGAGGATTGTGCGTTTGTGTGTTTGCATGTAAACACGACCACAATATACCAGCCTCTCAAGGATTCCAGTTATCTTTGGTGAGCAGTTCTGCGACAATCGATACATCTATCAACGTGTGGCCCTCGAATCCTCCCGGTGAAGTGTCACTATAATATCAGTCTGAAATTCATTGCTTGTCCAACTATGGTCGGTAAAGAAAGCCAACTCTCTTATAAATCAGTGGTTCTCAAACCTCCTCATGCCACAGAGCCCCCGAATTAATTATTTTGCCACTCACTCGCATCTGGAAAAACAATTTTGTGTCAGGGATACCCATTATGCTTTAATCTTTAAAGTATCTTTTTCAAGATCCTTTGAAAGGTGTCGATCTACAAGCTCACAACGCATAGCGTTGCCTTGTAGTGTGAACTTGTGGATCCAATAATCGGTGTACATCTGGGTTACGGTGGTTAAATTGATGTTGATGCTATATTAACATTTTTGCTGGGGACCCCCCTGGAACCCTGCAAAGGACCCCACTTTGAGAACCACTGTGGCAGAAAGCAAACTCTGTAAATGATTCAGTAAAATTACATTGAAGCAAAGGAAGAAACAAAAAGCAATAGAAAAAAAATGATGCAGTGCTCATTGCTCGTAGGCCTATTATTCTTTGTAAAGAGATTGTTTTCATTCTGGGAACAGAAGGCATTTCAGAAAGGAGAAGAAAGAAATACAAATAATTGCAGGACGAAAAATTGATCACTAAAAAAAGTGAGAGTAGCATTGTGTCGACATTCAAAAGTACATCTATAAGACATTCCTACATTGATCTGTTATTTAAGTCTACACAATCAACACAACATTCATTCGCTTTCGATAAAACGTTACAAAGCTAAGAATAAATTAAACAATGTCTGGCATAAGCACTGCATCTTGGATGCAACTAACATTCTTAAATACCCATAAATATTCATTGAGAAAACAAAATTACACCTAATTAAATATTAAATTAAGTACAAAACTAATGTGTTCTAAAACTTCTCTTAAATAAATACAATAAAATAGAAAAAAAAAGAAAAGAAAGAACAAACCATGTAAACTTTGGCAAAGCTAATCATCATTACTGGTAAAAAGGGTACTGATGAAGATTTGGCAACAAAAAATGTTTTAAATTAATTCTCAATTAAAAAAACAAAAACATAAATTACATTAAATACAAATCATATATTGCAAACGAACCTAAAGTAGTAGTAGTACAACATGGGCATCTTTTTTTAGGTACTAAAAAGACAGGCAATGAAAAACTCTTTGGATCTCGTGAACTTTTTGGTTTTGTATGCATTTTACATTTTTGGTTTGGTTTGGCAGGTTTAGCCTGTGTAACGCCTAATCTATGCTCGTTCGCACGGCGCTGTTGTGTCACGCGCTCTAAATAATAATAAGTAGCCGGTGAGCTATTTTTAAAAATGTATTTATTTTGAAGCACGTGCGCCACCGCCGTGCGACAGAGTACGAACTGGGCTTTAGATTCAGACAGAACTGCAATGGGAATGGAAATGGCCTCCACTTCCTGATCCCTGAGCCCCGCCCCACCAGTGTGCGTGAGCCAATGGGAGGGTCAGGTCAGTGAGGGCTTCTTTGGCCTAGAAGCTTTTACAGACAGAACGAGAGAGAGAGAGGAAACTAAAGAGATAAAGCTATTTGACCGATATTGAGCAGTTTCTCTCAGCGGGTGTTGAACCGTACTTTTTTCCTTTTTCTTTTTTTTTTTCAGCTTTGTTTTATTGTTGTTGTACGTATGGAGTAGCAGTGCCCCCTCCCCCCTGTCCCTAAAGGATGAGCCAAGAGTGGGTTGGGTAGAAGCTAAATGGGAGCGTTGGGATGTCCTGTTATGTTACATTGCTTTCTCTGTGCTCACGCACTCTCAGGGCCATGGCAGGGTGCCTAGAATAGATCCGGAATGATGGAGAATGTACCGTACAGTGTCTTGACATAGTGACAGAACAGAATTGAATGACTGTATATCTGATAATGGCAGACGTGCAAGGTCGCCGAGACCGTGCACACAGGTGCATGTCCGTGTCCGTGAACCCAGAGTGATCTAGATCATAGAACCAATCTGGGTTCTAAAATTAAGTTTCAACATTTAGGAATGTGTCACTTATGCGTGTTTGGGCGCAGAGTGAAAAGAAGACTGACACAAACATCAGTCAGTATCCTCTTCTCACCCTGAATCGATCCTGATGGGGATTTTTAAAAACAATTCCGCCTCTCGGGTAGAGCTACGGCGCCTCTGAAATGGAGTGAGCACGTAAAAAAAAACAAATGCCACGCTGAGAGGGTTAACACGTTTCTGAAAGATCAGACACTATGCACAGCGAGATGTCTGGTTTGGGTTTCTCAAAGAAGTTGTTCCATTTCAAATTTCTCAACTTAATATTTCCTCACACAACTTTGTACAACGGTGATCTATTATTATATTATATACAATGCCTCGTTTATGAAGACTTTCCAAAAACGGATGTTGTGCTTTTAGGAAAAAACAAACAAACAAACAATTGCAGCCAATTATTGCAATTACGATATCAAAAGTCAATATTTTGGGGTGAGAATTGAGTAGACATCATAACCGTGGCATTGTAGTGTATTATGTACAGAGATTGTGTACAGTATGTATGTGGGGGGAGGCTCTGCTACTGCATTAACGGTGTATCTTTGGTTTGTTAGCTGATGAGGTCGTCGTTGTTCTTTTACCATTTTGACGTTGAAAAACTGCATAGGCACACATTAAAGACACTCCTCAACTGTGAGAGACACGCTATGTTCTGCTTCCTGTTTTTTTTTTTTTTTCTTTTTTTTTTTCTTTTTTTTGGAGGGAAGAAAATGGCCAACGTTTGAAGCATTAACATCCTTTCCTTTCCTTCCTTCTTTCCTTACTTGCTCACTTACTCTTCCCCCATCTTTCCCACACCCTTTCTGTCCACAGTCTGCTTCCTCATTAAAACAAAAACAGCCTGATGCGACATCAAGCAAAACAAAGCTATACTGAACTCCTCCGCTCCGTCGATGTCCTCTTGTCATCTGTCTTTCCTTTATTTCTTCTTCTTTGCCCCGTTCCTCCTCCTCCATCATTTTCAACGTCATCACCACCACCCCTCCCCACCTCCCCCCGTAATAATTCTCCATCCATCTTTCAGAATAGTTCTTTCTTTCATTCTTTTCTTTCTTTCTCCTTTTTGTTGGAACAGTTAGGTGCAGAAAAAGTTTTTCTTTGGTTTCGATTTGTCAATAAATAGAAAAAGTCTCAAGTGTCCGTTTTTTTTGTTTATCGTTCTTAGAGCCTTTGGCTTGCGTCT
The DNA here is from genome assembly GCA_039105355.1 of Benthosema pterotum. Classification (NCBI taxonomy): domain Eukaryota; kingdom Metazoa; phylum Chordata; class Actinopteri; order Myctophiformes; family Myctophidae; genus Benthosema; species Benthosema pterotum. The sequence goes on from CM076985.1 coordinate 28,894,316, forward strand.
GAACCAGGCCGAGGCCTGGTGGGTTTCCCTAAAGCAGGAGCAGGGGCTGCTGACCGACGGCTTTCCTTTGGTTCTTTTTTTTTTGGTTTCATTTCGTTCATTTTTTTGGTTCAATAGCATAGCAGACGGAGGTGATTTATGGTAGATGATTGTGGATGTTGAAAAGGTGGATGGTTGGGTGGGTGCAGGGCTCCACGGAGGGGTGTGTGTTTAAATCATATGTGATGCTGATAGCATGACTATGATCTTTAAGAGGGTGGGAGAGTGTGAGGTATCAGGGCTTAGGCAGGGTGTGTGGACAAACAAGACAGATACAGACACAGACAGAATCCTTGCATTATTACATTTTTTTTGCCTGACTCATCGCCTCTCTCTGCGTCTGTCCATCTGCCCAACTCACATCATTTCTCCTACACTGCAGAAAAAGATTGAGACCCCCCACACCACCCCAAGCCCCAAATACACTTAGAAATCTCCCCATACATCAGTAAATTGACTCGTTTGCTGCAGTATAGAAGCTCATCTCCCGGCCTCTCTGCGGTGACCCCTGGTAGGAGTGAGAGCTGCCACAGGCATCGTCTTTAGATTGTCCTCAACTATAACAAAGGCCCTGAACAGCCTGGACAGCTCCGACCCCCACCACGCGTCCCCGTGACCCTGGGCCCCTCACACACCCCCTAACCCCCCACCCCACCACCCCCTGCACCCTGCAATTCCACACCCAGCTGGAATAAACAGCAGGTACTGCTGTGTCACACCATTACAGACCAATGCTGTCATTTGGTGTAACAGCGAGTGATTCTCAACGTTTTTCCATTTCAAGGACCCCCACTTTGATATTCAATAGGCTACAGCGGACTCCTTTGTGTAGGATGAGCGTCTCTGGGCCCACAGTCTAAACGGAAGGAGAGAATAATAATTTAACCCTCCATTTTTTGGGGTTCCATTTTGTACATTCTTTGCGTTACACACCTTCAAGTGTCCATTTGGTTGCTAGAGCTATCAATGATTTGGCTGGGGACCCCCCTGGTCCAAACCAACCTGCCCAGGGACAACTGGGGGTCTGTCAGGAGCCCATGTTGAGAATCACTGGTATGGAGGGAAAACAAAACTCTCTGGGTGTCTGGTGAATGGAGATCAGGTCAGGGCTAGCGTGTGTTTATATGTTCATGTTGGCGCTGCAACGGATATAAATATATGGTACCTTGGATGACAGCAATTTCAGAGATGCTCAGAGTGTGTTTTGTTTCTAATATGAGACCTGGCTGAAAGAGAGAGCTGATTGGTTATTGGACTCTCTGGAATGTGACACATTCAACAAATCAGGGTTTTGTTCCATTTGAGACGGACAGAAAGGCAGATGAATTTAAAGCTAGGTGCTAGCTGGCTAGCCCCATCAAAGTGTCTATGAGTAAAGCTATAGATAGGCAACACTGGAGTTCAGCTTTGGTCTAGTCATAGGGAAGTGTGTGTGTGTGTGTGTGTGTGTGTGTGTGTGTGTGTGTGTGTGTGTGTGTGTGTGTGTGTGTGTGTGTGTGTGTGTGTGTGTGTGTGTGTGTGCGTGCGTGCGTGCGAGAGAGATTTGTGTTGGCCACTGTCCTTTGCTCTGTACATAAAAATAAAAGGAAATTTAGTGTGTGTGTGTGTGTGTGCACGCCTTTGTATGCATACACACACATGCAGTAAAAGTGTGCCAGTGATTAAGTGTGCGCATGCGTGCTATACTACTACTGAGGACAGACACTGGACAAGTGTATAAGTGTGTTCTTCAACTGCTGTTTAGAAAAAAATGACATCCTGAGTTTTCTAAGATGTGAAGACCACTTGGCTTTTTGCTGGAAAGCCCCGGTTCTATTGCAAAGAAAATGTGCTTCAAGATTGTGCTCACATACATTTATATATACGTATATATTTATATTTATGGATATATATAACAATTCATCACTAACGGCTAAGTACACTGAAAAAGCTTTTAGTTCTGGCCTCAAACTACAAAGACAGATGTGTAAATTGGTGTGTATTGGATCCAGGAGCATGTGCATGTGATGTGTGTGCGTGTGTGTGTTTGTGCTTGCATATTTGCCGTCCCCAAAGTCTAACAACGTCTGGCTCATAACCTTGCTGTCTCCTGTGAAGCTCAGTCTTAATTATTTTCTGCCATTCCTACTAAAACATGTCAATGTTGGAACCCCCGGAAATAATGTTTTGCCTGGAGTTGGGAGATTGCATGTGGAAATTACACAACCGTTGCTACATGTATACGTACTTGTCTTAATTAGTATTGGTTTCAAGAATGACCCAATGTTTTTCTTTTCACTGCATGGTATTTAACTTGAGGTGGCTTTTTGTAGCCGTCATGCCTGGACAGGACTTGAGTAAATTAAATCTGAATCAAATGAATACCAATAAAAGCTGATGGACAGCCGGTAGACTTGAAATAATTCACTTCCTCTCCACATATGCTTGCGACATAGTGTTCAAACACATTGGAATAATAATAATTTGGTTGTGCAATCTCCTAAGCCCTCTGTGTGAATGAAACATCTTGATTCTCATCAGGTTCTTGAACATTCTGCTGTCGTAAAGCTTTCATTGGTTGGTTAATTATTATTTTTGTTCGTCTTTTTTTGTCATTCGGCTTACATATTGCATAATAGAAAATATACATATTCTCATAGTCTTTGGTACTTGGGCTAGTGTTAGCCTACTGAGAAGAAATAAAGCTTTAGTGTGTATAGCTTTGGAATAGATTTGAATGACTGGATTTTTACGAGAGAAAACTGGGAGGTGAATCTGTTGTGACAGAGAGGTTTGCTTGTGTAAGATCGTTTACACAGGGTTGGAATGGATGGATTTTTTTAAGTGATTTTTGTCATGTTTGCGCGCAGTGAGCAGCCCCTCTCCGTTTAACATCCTAAAAAAAACAAAAGCAACAAAAAAAATCAAAACATTTTGTTTTTTTCCCACTCTGACAGTCATGGATCCATCCCATACCTGGGAGCGCCATGAGCCGAATGTCCACAAAACCCTCCCCAAATTCACCCGATCTCCGCCCATTCGCCAATCTCTGCTGTCGACCCGTCTCCCATTCATTTCCTGATCTCCCACAGTTGCCCCCCCCTTTTCTATCTTCATTCCACCCCTCCCCCTTTCCCGTCCGCCCCCCCGACCCCATCTCCTGGAAAAAAATGAGAGAGAGAAATTTCTCCAACAATCCCTTGTTTGCTATTCATCTTATCATGCTTTGGTACAAGTGCTGGAGGCCGACGACTGGCCTCCGGGACTGCAGCCCTCGTCCATCCATTTGTCCAGGCTCCGGCGCCGGGCGTTCATGAAGAAGTTGCTGACGGTGGTGAGCTCCAGGCCCAGCTGCTGGGAGATGGTCAGCTGCATCTCCTTGGACGGCCGCTTGTTCTCCTTGAAGATGGCCAGCAGGGTACGCCGCTGCAGGTCGGTGAAGACCAGCCGCGACTTCTTTGGTGTGCTGCCTCCTCGCTCCTTGCCGGGGTCCTGCTCCTTCCGCTTGCACGCTGGCCATGTCGGAGAGGGGATGAAGAAGGGAGGGATAGAGGGGGAAGGGAGGAACAGAGAGAGACGGAGAAATCTCTTAATATTCTGTTATTTTGACAATGCTATCAACACATTTGTAACGGAAGGAGAAAAAATCCAGGGTGATGTGATTGAAGGCTGAAGATATGACGGAATACGATACGATGAAATGTCTGTCTCACGCTGTCTATCTTTCAGGCCTTCCTACTGTCTTGTCTGTCTCCCACACTGTCACTGACAGCAGCATTATTAATGTCAATACAAGTGCAGATTACTAACGACAAAATAAGATCATGGTAAACGGCATTAGAGAAAAGGCAAAGATAACCTATTCAGGAGCCCCAGAGCCTATCACTGGTATCCCTCGCATGCTCAAAAATGGACCTTTTGAATCCTTCAATTTCCTTTAGAAAGCATATAAACTATGCTACGGACCTTGTGGAACCTCTCCCAAGGGACCCTGGGTGTTCCCAGATCCCATATTGAGAACCAGTGCTTTACACCAATGTGACCCCTTTTCCACCGATTGGGAACACTCTCTTTTTGTTTTGTAGCCTGCACGCCAGACCTCTGAAATTGGCATGTTAATTATGAAATTAGTGAATTAGGCATTATTTAGGAAAATATGCAACAAATAGAACATCTGAAAAGGGCTATCATATATGAATTTTTGACAATTTAATATAAGTATTGTTTTGCCTACTCATTTCATAACAATGTTCCAATTTTGGAGGTCTGGCTCACAAACTAAGAGATGGTTCTGAACTGTACTGCTTTTCCCAAACAGTGGAAAAGGGTTTATGAGAAGCATCTGGGACCAGAGGGTGGGGCAAATAAACAAGTGTTGTTTTGATGGGGCCTGCTGCTGCTGCTGCTGTTATGTCTCAGTCAGTCAACGCGCCGGCCAGCGAGTCTGCGCTGCGTTTGATTTGATTACCGCCCTGAATTAAGTATGCACAACTCAGACCCCGCCCGATCGATGGGAATCAGGTTAAGAACTCAATCGAGTACAAACTATTATGTAAGAGGAAACTATCCCGGAGCCCCTGCCGTAAACACACGGGCATGCACGCACACACGCATACGCGTGCGCACACACACACACACACACACACACACACACACACACACACACACACACACACACACACACACACACACACACACACACACACACACACACACACAGCTTTTAGTGGCATCGACGTATCTCTCCTCCTCTCAGCTTCTTATCAAAGCGTTTAAGTGACACAGAAGACAGATAGGACGGCAGTCTAAAGATAATTTATTTAGCATTTCTCTACCATATAAATATTACTAGTGTGGAATATTCTATACATCTAATCAAAAAATAAATAAAAGTGAAGTACTGTATATCAACAACACAATTTATGGAGTGAACATACGTAGTCACTTCACTCACAGAAAATACATCTTTTGTCAAACATCAATTTGAAAGAATTGTGCAATGAAGTACAGGCCAAGTGTACATCCACCTTTTATAGGTAGACTGGTGGATTTAAAGGACAGCTTAAGTTTTTTTTTTTTACAACCAATGTTCTTGTTTTAGGTTGTTATTGGAGAAAGTAAATGTTGGGTGTTAAGTGTTTTACATTCCTTGCTTTCCTAGGTTTTAGGGATTTAGCTATGGGAGGGGGCATTCAAACATGGTGTTTTAAAGCAATTGAGCCTCTGGGTCAGGCATACCCAAACATGGATTGTGTAAAGTGCAGTGTGGTGTGCTGCCTCCTTCACATTCAGTAGATCCTGTGAACGTCAGTGGCCAGTTATAATTTCCTGGGGTTTATTAGGACTGTAATAGATGATAAAGAATTAACCACTTTGTGAACAAATATGTATTTAGGACCATGTTCGAATGACCCCTGCCATAGCTAAATCTCTAAGAACTAAAGAAAGCAAGGAATGCAAAACAATTAACACCCATCTTTTACTTTCTCTAATAACAGCCTAAAACATGAACCTTGGTTGAAAACTAAAGTCCTTTAAGCTGCAATGTATGTCACGCTGTCCATGGTGCTGATAGATTAATTCGTAGTGGTAATGCCATAAAACAAAATTTGGAAAGGGAGAAGCTGTTATATATTCCTAATATATTCTGCTACTGTACATCCACTGATTAATTTACAAATGACACTCTCCTTTCCACGCCCTTGGGCAGTCTAGCTGCAGTTACATCTTGTTGCCAAGTGGGGGCACAGTTGTTCTCCCAAAAGCTTTAATGCAGGCTGTCAAAACACTTCTCTGAAAGTGCATTGGATCCATTTGCTCACATTTGTACACGCTCACACACAGTTACAAATGGATGTGAGTATGTGAGCTTTTATAGATTTTATAGATTAATATGCCTGACCTGTGGGCCCCTGTGTTTACCATAACGTAAACAGCAGGTCATGATTTCATTAATAACATGACAAAAAATCATTCACAGTAACTTAAAGGTCTCATTTCTTGAAACAATAAATAACAGTAAATAATGTTAGCAAAAGATAATGATGGCCAATAACAAATAGGATGATGCCATTACACGTCCATTTGGTTACATGTATTTGTAGATTCTCAGTAATGTCTCAGAAAAAGTAGCTTATAGGAGACTGAGGCAACATATGGACAAAACCAAACATAACAGTATTCTTGACCAAATACTTAAAATGTTTTTTGCATAGGACTAGGACAAGACAACATGTGTACCATATCACAATATTATCAAAATATTATCCAAATATGATATAATGAATCGATTTAAGCAAAAGTGTCGGTAATGACATATCTAAATTACTCAAACATGTAAAAGTCCGGAAGAAGGACAAATGTACAAGCGCTTTGGTATCAAAATGAAAACGGCAAATTCACAGGCCCATGAGGCATCATTCACAATTGTGAGGGTGTAGAGGGGGATAATTTCAAATGTTAGCAATGGAGTGGTTCCATGTCTAACATACAATATATTTGTACAGGATTCAGTTTCAGGTGTCTATATATTGGACTTGTATTTGTAGTGGAGTTATGGCAAGCTGCCCTGCGTAACATGGGAGTGTTGACGTGGAGCCCAGTGGCCAATGAGCCGTCTGGGCCATGTGGTTAAATTTGTCTGAACTATTGACCTAAATTACTTGCTGAAATACCAATTCTCTCACACTATTTTCTCTCTCTCTTCCTCTCCTCTCTCTCTCTCTCTCTCTCTCTCTCTCTCTCTCTCTCTCTCTCAATATTGCTTACTGTGGCCAAAAGATCGAGGTACAGCAATTTACTTCAAATGAGAAAAAGGTGCAGACACATCTACGTGTAAGAGGGCAAAATCAAGATCACCCAAGCAGACACTCAGCGGGCGCGCACACACACACACACACACACACACACACACACACACACACACACACACACACACACACACACACACACACACACACACACACACACACACACACACACACACACACACACACACACACACAGTTACACACAGATCCCAAAACGCAATGATATTACTCTTGGGGGGTTTATGGCATTCAGGAGAAGATGGTGGGAAAGCAAAGAATCATTTCATCAATAAGACTGGTTGGTTTCCATCACACTGCATGAGTAACGAAAAGTGTTCAAATGCTATTTTCAATGTCTCTTGATGCAATTGCCTCTGTACCAACCTGAGTACAATTGTCTGGATCCCACCAAAACAGGGCAAAATTGATTGGGAGGGGAAAAAATGTTCAAGACATGTGATGTATCCATCTGATGTATTAGAATTAGTCTGGTTAATGAGATTTGAGGTATTGTACTATATATGTATATATTTATCTAAAAATATAAATATAGGATTGGGGAAATTCTGTATAAGCAGATGCTCAGAAAATCAAATGATCAAGATGAGCAAAAAAGAGAATACGGTATGACCAGGACCAACCCTATTAAAGAAAATTAAGGAGAATATATGGTGTGCAACTATTGAATTACTTCATGATTCAATCCGATTGCCGATTTGTTATATATAACAAATATCCGACCTACAAATATCCGTCAGTAGAATACAGCCGCACCAAACGTCAACTCTCAAACCTTTTCCTAGAGCAGGTATTCCACCCACACACCCCAAAGAAAAGAAGAAAATAGAGAGAAGGAAGAAAGAACACTAGACAAAATAACGCTTTCACCAAAACACTTTTTTCTTTATCTCTGCCTTTGACTCCAAGGTTACTGAACAGAGAGACACAGAGGGAGATGGAGAAAGAGCGAGAGTTGCATAAACCGACATAAGCTGTGTTGCCATGTCCCCTTATTATAAGAACCTTTGGGCTTTTTTCTGTAGTCTAGTTTCTAATGTGCAACATGTTGTTTAAACCAGAGGTTCTCAAACATCTTAATGTGTATTTATCCTAACCTAGGGAGCCCTGTAGTGGATTTGTATTATTCAAGGATATTCCACATTTTGTTTCATAACGTACAGTATATACCCTACATAGGTTTGAAGTGCTAATATGGCTTTTAGTCTCTTCTATTTGGGCTCGTTTTCATAGACCCGGCTGCTTGTTTCTTATGTGACATCCACAACAAGAGAGGAAACTCTCAGAACACACACTTCCCTGGCGTCTAGCAGGGAGGACAATGCTGCCTCACACCGTCAGACAAGCTTTTGTCAAAGGACACTTAAAGACATGGGCTTAAAAGCGCTAACCACACTGGGGCTGGAGCGAGCCATGAACTGGAACTACTTCTCTTTGTGTGTGCATGCACATGATCGTGTGTTTTTCTAAGCATTCTGCATCAATGTACATTTGCACACTATCAGTTAAACTGGATACATTCTGCGTCTGTCTGTCTCTCTTTCTCAAGTTTAATGAGCATTGTTGGCATTGGCATACATGAATACATCTCCCACTCTCTCTCGCTCTCTCTCTGACTTTCTCACCCCTTTGTCTGTGTTTATGTGCATGCATGAGTGCATCCATGTGTCCCTCTCATTCATTCATGCACACATTATTCATTCTTACATTTCCTCTCTTCTCTTGGACCTTGCTGTGAAGCGTGCCCAGGCAATAGTGAGTTCCCATGCATGCTAGCATGATTACTCAGCACCATTCCAGTTGCATGCTGATGTTGGCATGGGAAGAGAAACGGTTCTAAATCTACTTTTTATTTATTTAGAGCAGACTCTCTCTATAGTTATTTCTTCTAGAAAAATCAGACTCCTTTTGGCCAAAGATTATGGCTAAAAGATTCTTTCCACATGCTCCATGTGGCTTATTTGTCCATATTGTTCTTATGGCTTATTACCATAATGCTTGGTGCTGCCTTGTTGTTTTCATTGTTAACAAGAAACAACATACAATGTGGCTGTCTAAATAGCTCCATTGGTAGAGCTCATGAGTTCAGGCTGATTGTGCATATTGTCCTAATTGCTTATTGCCTTGCTGGCTTGGTCCCGTCTTATCGCTGCTTGCAGCTATATTTCTAATTATTTTCTATTCCCTCTCATTTTACTTGTTATACCAATTAATTGTGTCTCCTTTTCACTCCTGTTGTACCCCACTGGATCACTGGATCACATGCCAGTGAGGAGCCCCCACCGGTAGGACATACAGTATAGCGTATGGGGCATAATCCTTGTTAGAGTCTCTCTGTCTCTCCCCCCTCTGTCTCTGTCAACCTTTATGTCTCTCCACCCCACCTCCCCCTCACCCCACCCTATCCAAAATAAATCTCTCCCGTCTATCTGTTCCCTTTCACGTGCCATCACTGGCTCTTACAGTAATGCTTGGTTGGTATCCATTGCACAGAATGGAGCCCTGGTAGTAATGCTAGAGCCTCAATGTACATCTCTGTGGTCGTTGTGTGGCGCCAGCTCCCCTAAAGATGATTTTAAGGTTTTTATTGTTTTATTACACAGTAGAGATTAGGAGACAGGCAGGCAGGCAGGCAGGGGAGAGGGAGAGGGGGGGAGACAGAGAGAGGGAGATAGTACTATTAGGAGATAGTACTCTTAATTGACTGTGATCCTCCAGTAAACTATTGTGGGTCCTCTCCCTTCCCCAGCCACATCTATAAGTTAAGGCCCAGTAGATGCAGGTATAGGGCAAAATCCACTAGCGCCCAACGACCTGGTCACAACCAGTTCGAGGCCATTTCCTTACTAGTCGTGACCACGTCTTCTGGTCATGTTTAGTTGGGGTCCAGGTCGCCACCAGTTGCTTACTACTGTAGTTGGCGAACATGCTCCATGCTTGCAGTTATGTTTACGCCTACCGGTTAGTATCAGCACTGGTCCATGCGATTTTGTTTAGGCTGTCGACTGCAATGATGGGCCTACACTACACACTAGGGCATTAACCAAACATGTTTTTTGGGAGTCGAATCAAATACTTTGATAGTCGAACAATTTTCGGCTTGTCTATAGTTATTCATATTTGCTTTTTGGCCAATAAAGATGTGTGATTCTGGACTTCTCATTGAAACAGTGCATGCCTATTACACTACTGTAACTCAGTTACAGTATGACATGAAAAATAAGCAATCAAGCAACAATCACCAACATCACACCACACATCCACAATGTCTGCTGTACGCAAATAGTGTTTTGCTAGTCGAATAATCGAATAGTCGAATATTTAGTTAATGCTCTAGCCTACTCAAACAAGAGCTTCACCCATGTTGCTTGTAATGTTATATGACAATACAGCGTGATTCTAATTCTGATGCAGGTGTAGTGGTACTCGTAGAGGTTGTACCGTTGACCATCACATGTCCATTTGAAGCTACTGTAGACTCTCTAAGGATTTTTGGTGAGAGTGTGGTGTAGCAGTCAGCAGTTGATGGCAGCAGCAACAGAATGCTGTGTAGTACAGAGTAGCTCTTTATAGCAGGCAGCTCAGACTGACTAAAACACTTGATGCAAAACATCTCAGCACTTACACGCACGCACACACACACACACATGCACCAGCGTGCGCACAGTCGCACACCCACAGACACTGGAGTGCTGCTGACTGATGTGAGTGCTGATAGCTAAGTGCTAGGTGTGTGTGTGTGTGTGTGTGTGTGTGTGGGGGGGGGGGGGGGGGGGGGGGGGGGGGGGCATGCACACGTGTGCATGTGTGTGTGTGCATGTGTAGACGTGCTTAATGCGCCACCAATGCTTGCTTCCTTCCTCATTTGTGTTGATCACGGAAATGGAGCAGAAATGCCTTTATCTCTCTCTCACGTGTGCGCCGCACACACACACACACACACACACACACACACACACACACACACACACACACACACACACACACACACACACACACACACACACACACACACACCAACATTTGCAATTTATATTAAGACCCTGATGAGTGAAGTGATGTGTATTAATCAATATGTATTTATATAGTAGAATTAATGAATTTGTGTGTGTGTGTGTGTGTGTGTGTGTGTGTGTGTGTGTGTGTGTGTGTGTGTGTGTGTGTGTGTGTGTGTGTGTGTGTGTGTGTGTGTGTGTGTGTGTGTGTGTGTGTGTGTGTGTGTGTGTGTGTACACTTGTATTTCTGTCCAGGTGAGGACAAACTTGTTCTCTCATGATAGTAAAACCATGACAAACAAGACATTTTTTCTGGTGCCCTTGAGGGACACGGGCCTTGAGAAAGATTTGTAGAGCATGTCCCTCAGTGTCTGTCTGTCTGTGTGCATGTGCAGGTGTTTGTGTAGACTGTATGCTGGTGCATATGAGTGATCACCCAGAGAGAGAGAGAGAGAGAGAGAGAGAGAGAGAGAGAGAGAGAGAGAGAGAGAGGCTATCGGTGCATATCTGGATGTCCATACAGTACAGTCTGGTGACATCAGCGTGCAAAGGTCCACCAAAGCATGCATGTGTGCGTGTGTGTGCGCGCAATGCACACACACACACACACACACACACACACACACACACACACACACACACACACACACACACACACACACACACAGATGCACACAGGGGCGGATCTAGCCATGGGCAGGGGGGGGCAATGCCCCCCTAAATGCCCTGACTGCCCCACCAAACATGATGGCATGCAAAACAACCCAAGATACCCAAGAAATTAAAGTGCTTACATTTAAAATGATTTTAAACACTACTACTGCTACTAGCTAACTACAGCTGTGTCACCACTAAACCAACAGCATTTCATAATTGAAAACAGAAAACTCAGAAAACTCAAAGTCAGACCTTTAGCTTTATGCATGCTGGGTGTCTGTTGCAACTTCAACAACAACTGATGTTATTATTGATGCTTAATTGCGTAATAAAAGTCCTGTAACTGAAAATGGTACGGGAGCGACTTCATCGCCCGTGGCGCGAAGCCGCACCCATACGATTTTCTCTTGCCCCTCCAACATGTTCTCTTGCCCCCCCCCCCCCAATGGGACATGTTACATCCGCCCCTGGATGCACATTCACATGTTTACCAGTAGGATGGACGGACCAGTCACAGTCTCGGTAGACTCAGTGATGTCATGCAAGGGGAAATGGCCTCAGAGGAGGTCAGAGTCATTCCACCGTGGCCCCGATTTGTGTATGTATGTTGGTGCCGCACGTCCAATATCGCCGATCTACAAGCTGTAGCAAAATGTCACGTCGTAGAGTAGAGGATTGTTCTTAGTTTTTCCTCTCTCTTTCTCTCTTATGATCTCTCCCTATACTTTTCTGTTTCTCTCTCTCCAGTTCCGTCTTCCTCCGTCAATTCATAACAGCAGCAATTTGTCAAGATGTGCAAAATCTAAATCGTTCCCTCTCTGTCTCCCTCTCTCTCTCCCTCTCTCTCTCTCTCTCACACACACACACACACACACACACACACACACACACACACACACACACACACACACACACACACACACACACACACACACTCTGACCTCTTTTTTTGTTTTTCTATTTTCCGAATTAAATTGAAATAGATTTCTTTTCAGCCAGGGAGGGAGGGAGGATAGGGGCTCATATATAGAACATATACCCTGAAACCCTACAGGGACATTCTAACCCAGAGAAGACACCCCTCCTACTCTGCCTGTCAGCCTGCCTCTCCTATACACTGCCTCATGTTCAGCTTTCCTTTATCGTGTCTGTCTCTCCTACACTTTGTCCTCGTCTTTCTTACCATCTCTCCTACTCTGTCTCATTCTCAGCTTTTGGCTTCCTCCTACTCTGCCTCCTTCTAAACTCTATGCCATTTTTCTTTACTACTGTATTTTTAATACTGTAGTTATAGTTTAAATATATGTAAATAAATAGATGTAAATCCATGTAGGCTTACTCTCAGCAGTTGTGGTGTGACTTTTACAATGGTGCCAGCAGTAGCATCTGAGAAGTAGTTAGTATTAGTAATAATATCCTTTTTGTATAGCACCTATTGCTCAGTTACTCTATTACTGTACTACTGTCTGTCCTATACTAATCTGTTTTTCTGTCCATCTGTCTCTCCTCTCCTTGTTGTTTTTGCATATCTCACTGTAGCATAACTCATTATAGGTGACTAAATATCTGTGGCACAGTCTATTAACAATACTACTACCACCAGGGGTAGTAACAGTTTGTACCAGTAGTCGTACCACAAATTGTGGACATCAGTTCTATGTAGTTTTTACTGTCTAAAGGGGAATCAGTCTTTGCCCTTTGTCCTGAACCAATGTTGACAGTAGTGTAGTCAGAGACATGAGTCATAGAGACTCAATGTTTGGATATAGACCCCCCTACACACACACACGCTAATAAGTGATATGTTAACTATTAGAAAAATGGCTACCGGTTCGCCGTTATCTCTTGAGAGCGACTCTCTGAAACATGGCTGAGCCGAGCCATGCTGTTATACACGCTGCTTAACTGGACACCAGGCAAACAAAACACGACAAGACGACACCCAGATCAATATGGCACATTGTAATTTGTGATTGATCAAAAAGGAGTGTCTGACAACAGAGAGAGAGGGAGAGCGAAAGAGAGGGAGGGAGGGGGAGGTAGAGAGACAGAGAGCTATATTTGGGCATCCTGACAAGACATTCTGAGTGTTTGACTTCAAACCGCTGTCGCTCTGATTCCATGAAAACAGGCTTGATCGTGTTTCAGAACCGCGACTTCTCTGCTTCCTGGCGAAATGTTGCACCCGGTGCCCGATTTACACTCTGCACCGCGTGATGGTGTCGCTTTTTCCTCCCCAAAAAAAGAACAGGTGTTTGAGATAACAAAGCATCGCGTAGCCGTGTATAATTTTTTGCTTAAAAACCCATGTAAAAAAAAAAAAAAAAAAAAAAAACATTTATAATTGGTTGACCAGTGTCCCTCAGGTGTCTATACTTAGCCCCCTCTTGTTTTCGCTCAAAGCTGAATATGTTTGTTAAATAGACGATCTACGAGCTCATACAACTACTCGCAATATAGTATGAGTTGTGAGTTTGTATATTTGTTTTTGGCAAATGTTTGCCTGGGACTATAGAGTACATAGCTAAACAAAAGGCTAACACGGGTGCTGGCGAAATAACAAACATCAAATATTTAATAATTTGGCAGCATCTTAAAGAAAAGTGCCTGTAGATTTAGTTCCAGGTTTCTATATATTGCTGTTTCATGTAATCAATCTGCCTGTTATTCTCTTCACCCCTGTTTTGTCTGTCATTTCAGCCATCATTGTTTTTGTCACCACAATAATCTGTAAGCAACTAAACCTGATTTATATTTCATTGTGTGCCTGTGTTGCACGCTCTCTCTCTTTCTCTCTCTCTCTCTCTCTCTCTCTCTCTCTCCCCATCACAGACTTGGGAACCATCTAGATTAAAGGTTTATTATTTGTACAATTGGATCGCTTCCATCCAATATGAAATCTAATCCAATAAAAGACAGATTGCTCCTAATGAATCCGATTACCTGAAGCCAATCAAATTGAGGATGCCCCTCAAACCGTCTATTACAGATCATACGTATATGTTGTGTATCACATCGTAGGAGCATTGTTTATCTTTTATTTTTAAGGAACGTGGGTAGAAGAAAACACTTAATTTTAAGGTGAAGTTGAAGTTATTCCATTTATTGGTTATTTCACATGGGGATCATGTTCAATTTGCACATCTACGTGTCTTTGTGATCATAAGTGTTGAAAAACACAAATGCACACGCACACAACACAACACTCTTTCTGTCTCTCTGTTACCGGTATCTGTGCCAGTATATGGCTGTGTGTTGAAACTGTTAATGCATATTCATATCGAATCAATTATCATTATTGAATTTGAAGTTTTAGACAGCACTGTGCAACAACATACACTGGGAGATCCAGGGTATTTTCTGTATTTACTGGAGAGCTAAACATTATTGAACAAGAACTCTTCCTGTCATACAAAACGGTGTCAAATATTGGCCATTCATTTAGAAGGGAAGAAGACACAAGGTTTCGCCCCGACAGCAGTGACATGTTCATAAACAACATATCACCACATCTACTGTAGTTTGATACCATAAGGCCTCTCTCTGTCTCTCTCTCGGCCAGCTCAGCTGCAGTAACAACACTGTAGACTTGGCATCCACTGACTTTATTTGTCACAAGAGCAGCATACTGCTGGGAAGACCCTCTCTTCTCTGTCTCTCCCCCACCCTGTATGTCTCTTCTCTCCCCTCCCGTCTCCTTTCCTACTCGACTCCCTCCCCCCATCCCTTCCTCTTCTTTAATTCCTCATCTATCCTCTCTCCTCTACTCGAACCCCAACAGCATCCCTATTCAGGGAGGAACGTTTTCTAGAAACAGCCGATGTAGCCGAGGCACTGTAGAAGCTCACAATGCTCAGCTTGTAGATGCGCTCATTTTGTCAGCCAGATCTGAATCGGGTCAGTTCAGAATCGGTCAGGAATAGAAGACCTGTGTCATTTCACGTGTGTAGTGAAGGAAATAAGAAACATGCGAGCAGATATACCAGCTTAGAGCAGGTAACTTCATGCAGTATTTTTGCGCACATTTTCAAAACAAATCTTGAAAGTATGATTGAGAACGACTGATTTTAAAGGTGTTTGTAGAATCTGCCTCCGGTCTTGAAGGGTTAAGTGGCTTGCATCTAATTATGTCTTTCCTCTCCACTGTGTTGTTCTCACCTTCTACAATCTCTCTCTCTCTCTCTCTCTCTCTCTCTCTCTCTCTCTGACTCTCTCTCCCTCCCCTGTCACCCCCCACCCCCCTACACCAGCGTTCCCTTCCTGGAAGCGTGCAGGATCATGTTCGTTCAGATCAATGTGATGTGGGTCCACACCGTTTATGCGTTCTGCGCTGGTCCCCCCAGTATTAATGCTCGTTTAATCTGCTACAGATTATACCCATTGATCCACGCGTGGCGTACGACGCTGTACGACGTCTGACTGGACGTCCTCCCCGCCTACCCACAAACACACTGCTGTTTCACACGCGTTTAGATTGCCGAAACTGCCAGAGAGACACAGATATATGGTACACACTTGAAGGATGCATATGGAGTCTAACAGCAACAACAACATAAATTCAGTGAAAACTTACAGCGTAAATTCAGTGAAAATTCAAAGAATCAATGTATATAGAATTGTAATCGGTGACATTGACTTTGTAATGTTGTTTTGCATTGCAAATACTTCAATATGAATACTACATTTGCACGCATAACACAATGTATTTAGCAATTTTAAGAAGAGAAAAGAAAGAAATTGACATTTTTCATTTCTTTTGCATTCAATATCACTGTACACATGGAAACATAAATTTGTGTATTCATGCCAAGGTTTGTCCATGTGTTCATATATAATGTCCATGTATTTGTAGATAATCAGCATGTTTACTTATTATTTATATATATATATATATGCCTGACGACGACCTTAGGGTCGAAACGTTGCAGTTGTTGCCTGAACTAAATAAAAAGTGTGTTTTGGAGCATATAAACAGTGTGCGGGCGTTCCTCTCCGTTCTCTAAGTTTGATGCCTTGATGCCCAGCACCTGGCCTGAATATAGGCGTGAGATGTGCACACAATCCGTTGGCCTTTGTACTTATTATTTATATCCATGGTTATACATTTTCCCATTTTCCTTAGATTACATTTTCATTACATTTTCATTTCCTTGCTAAATTTACTGTGTTGATTTTAAATCGCTAATTCGTATCACCCTATAGAAACAATATGATTATCGTCATGTATAGTATAGTATTGTTAGCCGTGTATTGTGACCTGTATCGCATCTCTGTGAAAAAAGTATTGTCACGTCTCTAATACCTGTATGTGTACATACTTTGTGTCTTGAGTATCTCGATGATGATGCATGACTTGAGTGCAGCAAAGATTAGCTTACCCTTGTATGTGAGTCACATTATACACACACAACACCATCACACACATGTGGACACGCACAAACACTGAAGCACATGCAAGAAAGTGGACATGCACACGCACACACACATTCTCTCTCTCTCACACACACACACGCACGCACGTGCACGCACGCGCGCGCACACACGCACGCACACACACACGCACGCACACACACACACACACACAAACACACACAGCAGTCGGTGAGAAATTAATCTGTGAGATGAAATGCAGGAAGGAAGACAAGCATATGTGCATCGTCATCCTGGTGTGTTTTGCAGCAGCTGTGTACTAATGTCTCATCACTGAGCACTATAAAAAGCCATGTGTCATCACTAGCCAAAAAGGTCTCATCATCACTAGTTATACCGTCATCACTGGTACTGGTGCAAGCTGGAAGAATGAGCAAAACACGGATTATGTTTTGTATTCAGTAGTCGTGTACTCAACAATAGTGCTTAGTGCTTATTGCTTTCTAAGGTCAGTTTTTCCACAAGACCGTTCATTATTAAACTCTGTCATACATATAATTATTAATGAATGTGATGTGGACATTTGAGAAACTTGTGGACATAATGGACATCGACGTCATAACCCCAATTTCACATTTAAAATGAAAGGATCAAACACTTGTACTTTCACAATAATTGTAGGTTAGATGGCGTTCGCACCAGAATGGGGACACTCTCTAGGGTTCATGTGTTTAAGGTGCTAAAAGACCTGTCTGAAAGGCTAATTTATACTTCATCTATAATGGCTGTGTTGGCTGAGAAAAGAACCTGTCTTCTTCAGTTGAGGATACGTCATTTTTTTTCTCTTCTTTTATTTATTTTTTTTGCCGGCCAACACAGACACACTCAGACATATAAATTAACGTTAACTGAGCCAATCTATGCCACATTCGGCCTCACTGCCAGCCATCCTGCCTGTCTCTATTCATTATGCCTTCTCACCGAGTTATTTCAGCCGAAGCTGTGAGCAGCATGTTAATGACGCTGCATGTGAAACCACTGTAGTGGATGTCGGGAGAGAGGGAGGAAGGAAGGAAGGCCCTTGACCATATGAAAATAGCCTATCCACAAGCCCACAATGTTTAGCTTCTTGGATCTGCTAAATCAACATTTTGTAATTGGAAAGACAGTTAGTGCATTTGCCGGCAGTGGCAGCTGTGGCGGAAAAGGTGAGTGCTGAGAATCGCACTCGCTCCTTCTTCCTGACAGTTGGGTGGAGTTCTCAAACTCTGCCTGAATCCGAGCAAGCACGACCCGACATTTTAGGGTCGGGCTCGGGCCTAAAATGTATGCAGATCAGTAGGGCCGGATCGGGCCTAGGGCTCAATGAAAAAAGCAATATATATTGAATTATTTTATTATGATAAAAATAAAAGTTCTGTTCTGTCTGTCTGTGTATTTAGCTCTTATGAAGATGGTGCTGATTGGTATTTTCACTTTTACTCAGTGTAGAGTGCTCAAATTCTACCCAAACCCAACCAGGCCCGACCCGACATTGTAGGGCCGGGTTGGGCCTAAAAACTATGCTAATTGGTCGGACTGGGCTGGGCTTTGGGCCTGATCAGTTACTCACAGTTGGGAGTACCTGCAAACAGATGTTTGTGTGTGTTTTGCTCTGCTGTCCTGAATGGCTTCCGTCCAGAAGCACAAGGGTTATCGCGTAACCTCAGTCAACAGAACAGATTCTGGTGTGTGCACAAGCTCTGTTCCAGTAAAGACTCACCAACACCAAATTTGGGCCCCCTGTAGAACCACCTCTGTAGATTCTACACAGCACTGCTGGTTAACCATAGCCTGGCCTGACCTGAAATCATTTTGGCCTATAGGGGTGGGGACTGGCTCAAACGGGCCGGTAGATCTGATTTGATCTCGCCGACGCGTCGTCATCACCATATCCCTCTAGTGCTGTGCTATACGTCACATCATTTGGGGCAACGCCCACCCAGAAGCGTTGACTCCCAATTCTAGGCCACCGTGGCTAATAATTTATTCCAGGCTTTCCCTTTTTGCGCAACACAGACAAAAATGAAAGCCTGGGTGTCGAGGCTAACCAAACACAGGCTGTTTCATACAACTTGTTTTTTATTGTTTCAAAATGTTTTCAAACATCAGCACTTTTTTGTTGCTTTTCACAGGGCCATAGACTTGGCTGCTTTATCCAGGCTGGCAAAATGATTTTGTGTATTTAAAAAAAAGGATGCTTTTTGCTTTTCCGGAAACATACTGTTAGAGAATGATCACTCAACAGGAACATGACTCCTATCAGAATAAAGAGCTATTTAACTCTATTTTCGTTTGGCAGAATTTACGATTCTACCAAAAGAAAATAACTTACTGCAGGGTATAATACAGGAGTACGGTTTCATGTGCAGTGTATGTTTAGCCTACTTTCATCATTCCAAATAGTCCAGTAATGTTTATCTAACATCTCTTGGTGCCAAACACCAAATACACCAAATGCATAGTATTTCCATACTTCTATCGTTGCTACTATATATCCCATAAGGATAGTGGGCAGTATACACTTTAAAATATCACCAAGATAATGGATTTTGCCATATTGTGTCCAACTGGCCATCATTCATGATCAAACATAACCTGCCTTTTTTGTTGCCATTTAAAATGTCAGTCCACCTCAGTCGAGTCTTCTATTCTTTGTTAATGATAATTCTTAGGTAATACAGGCAACTCTTTAGCAAAAATCAAAAATATATATAGCTATGCTTTTGGCCTTTCCCCCTCTATGTCACTTCTACTTTGGTACTGCAGCTGTTTCCCTGCAGACAGACACTTGCCTCGTCCTGCAGATGGTTCAGAACTTTGTTGTTGTCAACAAATCATGAAAACAAAACATTTGTCGAGGTCAGGGCAAGGCGGTGCTAATTCGAGAGGGGGGTGGGGTGTGGGGTGAGGCAGCGTTTCAGCCAATCACAGCACAGAAGAAGCAACAGATTCATGATGAGCCAATAGAGTGGAGGTGAGGTGGAGTTAGATTCTGTTTTTAAACAGAATACACACTAAAGTTGCCTCTATATCTTAAAGAATGTGTTTCTATTGCTACTGAAACATGCATCCTGTGTTGTACTCCTCCGGTGTTAATTCATCCGTTTGTAACTTTGAGGGTGTGGAACCAAACGAACCCTTGCGGGTCCATTTGCTTGTACTTTGCACACACCCAGAGTTAAACGAACACTCTGGGACTTTTAAAGTGTGTGTGGGTCCCTCTCTCTTCGTCTGAGTGATTGTGTGTGCTAGTGGAATAAACTGGGAGCCGGGGGTGTCAGCTTTGATTTGGCCGGAGTAATGAAGTGGCGACAGGGCCATTTTCTCCAGTGAGCCCCAGCGCTAGCGCAGAGGACACCTGGCCTCGCAGTCAGCCGACCGCCACCGCCACCAGCCAGGGTTAAGGTAATTGGTCTAGGCAGGCAGGCAGGCGAGTGGGTCAGCAGGCAAGGTATACAGATGGCACACTGTGGAGTCACGAGTGCTAATGTTAAAGGACCACTTCACCGCTTTTCAATGTAGCTTCATATAATAGATCCTCACTGATGTATATGATAACGTATCCCCACTATATTTTTCTCCTCAGTCTGTGTCTCACAGGGGGCTATGGAGAGTTCAGAAACCCCTCCAATGACATCATCATTCGGCAGATTTTTTTAAGAGTATGTTTTAGAAAACATATTTATATTTGTTATTACGGTGAGAACGATGGTTGCCATTTTTGCATTGCAACATTTCAGGAATAGAAAGCCTGCAGTTTCTATTAGCTTGGATTCCCCATCGATGATGTCATTGGAGGACAGGTTTCTGAACTGCCCTCAGTCCTCCTGTGAGACACAACTGAGTAGAATAAAACTAGTGGTATTTTATCATGACCTAATATGTGTAGCTGTCTCTTCAAAGTTTGAACTTTCAGAAAGTAAAACATGTAATCAAACAGGGAACCGTAAGGGAGGATTTTTACGGTGGTGTTCTGTACACCGTTGCTATCCCTAAAGTCTGTGAGTGAGTGTGTCACCAGTGTATGTCGAGAACCGCACGATCGATCGACTTGAACCTGTATGTATCGCAGGCAACCCTAGGGAGTCATGCATCGAGTGGGAAGTCGGCAGTGATGGGCAAGTTACTGGGAAAATGTAGTAACCTACACTACTTGTTACTCTCGAAAAAATGTAGCTAAGCTACACAACAAGCTATCCCTAGTAAATTGTAGCAAGATACACTACAAGCTACATGACAAAAGTAGCTTGATGTAGCTTGCTACATCAACACTACATATATAAAAATATATATCTCAACTTAATGTACAACTTTCTAAATAATAATCATAATAATAAAATAATATCAATAAATGTGTATTATGCATATTAGAGGGATGTATATTTGATGTTTTCTACCCATTAAAATGGGTGGAATTTGAAAATGTGTGTGGGAAAATGTAGTAAGCTACAATCCTTGTTACTCAAAATAAGTAGTGTAGCTTTACTACAAGCTACTCGAAATGTAGTGTAGCTTCACTACAAGCTATTCCCAACAAATGTAGTAAGCTACACTACAAGTTACGGGAAAATGTAGTTAAGCTATGTAGCTTAGCTACTTGTAACAAGCTACTGCCCATCACTGGGAAGTCGGTCGAATCAGCCGCTTTCCACAAAATTATTGATAAATCCTGCAAATGCCCATGCTGTGTACAGTGTGTAGTACTCTGATGTCATCATAGTACTCTGATGTCACCAATTGGACATAGTAATGTTGTTTGCCTGACACAGACAAATATGGGCATAAACGGGCTCCAAATATGGACATAAACGGGCCACAGGCAGACTGATGGGTACTCTGGTGATGAGTATTGCCTAACTGGGTGTGATTTACAGTACATTCACATTCATGTGATAATACCATTCCTGAGTTACTTTGCAGACTTTGATTATCGTTACGAAAAATACAATAACCCTGCACTCCCTAAATGCTCACAACGCATCACAATGCTAAAGCTGCTATTTTCAAAAGATTTCTACATATTTTGACAACTTGTGAAATGGGACATTATCTAACAAGCATGTTAACTTTTGGTAGTCCTATGCTACCGGCACGTAAAACATAATTTGATGACAAAATGTTTGTACTTTGTGGTATTAATACTTGTATCTGTACAAAAATACATTATGTGCACTCGGAGTAGTAGAACACTGCAAACTTTAGTGGAGGTTTGTTTTTGCTGTCTGCACCAGGGTCCTATAACTCAGTTACCATGCCATAGAAAATGTGTGATTTCCAAAGAAGAAAGAGAAAAAAAGACACATTTAGCTTACAGACAAAAAGCCTATTCTGCCAATGTATAACATTACAAAAGAATTGTGCATTAGTGTGCTGCTATTAAATAATAAAACACTAGTTTAAGGACATACAATAAGGTTTCTGTCTGAGACAGCCTGATAATATGCAGTATACAGTATATCAAATGTAAACAATATAAGACATAAATTTAAACCATTTGACATAAACTATTCTTCACAGACACAAAGTCTGCATTATAAAGTATACCATGGATATACTGCAGTCTTCCTTGTAGCTCGGCTCATTAATAATGCACACCAATACACAGCAGTAATGCACAGTGTACAGTACAGCTCAGTAAACGGGAAATATTTAGATCTGGACGTCTGAAGTTCAACACGCTTTGGCAAGATAAACAAACTGTGATTCTAGACTGAGTCAAGGTCCACAGCTGTAGGCCGCGTACTGTTTTGTCTGCCCGGAGTTTCATCACAAAACGCTCCTAAAAACGCCACCTCAGAGGGGGTATATATGAGTCGGAGAATACATTATTGATCTATTTCAGTTTCACCGTGTTTAACACACCCAAACACCCAAATACAGTCTATAATGATGAGAGCAGCAGCAGTTTTTATTGTATCACGTCATCCACTTTCAGAAGACATATTATACTGCATGCTACACACGCACACATACACACAAATACAGTAATTTCAACTATATTCTGATGACCAGCACAGCACACGCTATCTATGACACAGTGAAGTTTAACCTTTCTATATGAGAACAGACAGGAATGCATAAACACCCAGACTTAGTTGTAACCTTAGTAAGGAAGACAACATCGAACATAGAAAAGATGGCGCAGCACAATGTTAATGCTAGTTAGCAAGTACGTTTGTCACTGCAGACTACAACATTTCTTTGTACTTCGGTCTTCATACTTTCAACCCTAAGACTGACTATTTAAATACCCAGTAGTTCTGAAAGTTTTTCCACATCAACACCCCAAAAAATGTGCATGTATTTGGCCATTTGGCCACCTGAAAAGATTTTGTGCCTGCAGAAGGAAGTTATTAGTTTTAAAGTGGCATAAGAACAGTTCCAATGTGTATGTGAACTTGACAGTACATTTCCCTGATTGGTTGGCTGACTTTCCAATTGAACCAATGACAGAGCTTCTAGGAAAATCTTTGAATTCAGACTAGGCTTAGACTAAACTGTCCAGATTTATAACATTTTGTTCTATTGGGACCCACAGAGTGCTCTGAAGATGCTACCGTAGCTGGAGCCCTCATTCAATACCACCGCTTGCACCTTTTGGTTCTCCGACATCTCTATCGCTGAAAACTAAGCTTCGGACTTCCAAAAACAAAGTGATACGACTAATCATGGGCCCTTGCTATTTTGGGATAGCTCAAGGTAGAAGACAGGGTTATGTGTCAGTGGATTGCTATTTAAAATAGTCAAAGGGGATCCAGCCTCAACACAAAGGGAATCTTCCAATGTGCCTCAACCTCAAGCCTGGAATGGCAGGACACTGGTGCAGCTTGGACAATTCAAGCCTTTTATTTAGTACTAATACAAGAAAGAACAGACCCTCAGTACCATCATAACTGTCAATCTATACGTCTCCAAAGTGAGTGATATCCACAGCCACAACACTAGAGCAGGTGACCACGATCTGGTACCACCTGAGTTTAGAAGAAGCATGAGATAATTCCCATCATCCAGGTGGTGTCATCCACTGCCACATTTTCCCCCTTTTACATTAATTAATTAGTTTATTGTTGATGACACTTATGTGATAATGTGTTGATTTCTTATGCTATGTTGATGAATACACCACCTCGGCTGTCATGTTTTACTGTCTGTGACACGTGCTGTTTACACACGTGCTGTTTACATTGCGGACTAATACAGTATCCAATCAATCAATCAATTATACACTGATTCGTGACTCACGTGTCATTTTGCTTACCATACATACTGCTGTCTTTTATTTTTACAAGAACACGGAAGGCTGCATCCTCGACGCCAACACACACAGCCTCTGCATTGTGCCACACACACACACACACACACACACACACACACACACACACACACACACACACACACACACACACACACACACACACACACACACACTGTACCGTGGTCATCAACAGAAGCAAGTGAATGGCTGACTGGCTGCCCCCCCTCCCACCTCTCTTGCCTTCCTGTCTCCATCCCTCCCCATTTCTCGTCTCCCTGTCTCCCTCGATCGCTCCCTGAACTGTCTCCATCTCTCCCTTTCTCCCTCGATCCTGTTTCCATCTCTCCCTTTCTACTCACCGTTTGTTCACCCTTTCTCTCTCTCTCTCTCCCCATTAAATTCATTGGCACAAGGAAACAAACATACGTGTGCATTACCAAAGCAGAAGCGCAACAAAACAGCCAAGACAAACATAACGAATGCACAATTAAAGGCCAATGAGGAAACAAGTAAACAAGTAGCTAGGAAAACTAGCTCACAAAAGAAACCCATTAGAATCGTGCATTTTCAGTCAGAAAAAAAGAATTCTCTCTATGCATGTCTATGACTCTCTATCTCTCTCTCTCTCTCTCTGTTGATTTTGCCTGGTTAACCCAGGGCAAGGTGAAGAAGCCGCGAGCAGCCACTGTGAGGGGAGAGACAGAGGCGGGTCATGCAGAGATTCCTATCAATAATTCATCAGCACGCTGCAGCTTTGGCTCTTGTGTTCTATTCCCCCCGGCCTGCCCCGATCACATAATACCCCCCCACCGCCCCCACCCCCCTTCCCCCCATGCACACACACACACACACACACACACACACACACACACACACACACACACACACACACACACACACACACACACACACACACACACACACACACACACACACACACACACACACACACACACCACACCACCAACGCCCCCACCCCCAACCCAAAGCCCTGGGAGAGAGAGATGGATGGAGAGATGGAGAGAGAGAGAGAGAGGGAGAAGGAGAGGGAGCATATAAGTTGACAGAAATAAATGAGAGTAAAGAGCAAGAGGGGGAGACTGGAACGCCTGTAAGAACAGTAGCATATATAGGCTAGATCACGGTTTCTCGACGGCTGCTCTGGGGCTCTAGAATTGTGTAGACTTCTCGTAAATTAAGCAATGCAGGTGTTTACCGAACATTTAACCGAAATGGACATTTATACAAACATCCATTTGGTTTTCATTTCCCCAACTCTCCATCATTTAGCTGCAGGAACTGGGCCTGGGGACCACCTGGACCCTCCTCATGGACCACTGGTTGAGAACCACTGGACTGGATGTAAACATCCTTCAAGGCCCGGTCACCACATGAGCCAAAGAACAGTGACTTGGCAAAACGGCTGCGATGCAAACCAGTGGTTTTCAACTAGTGGTCCGGGGACCACCGGTGGTCCTTGAGGGGATACCAGGTAGTCCCCAGCTAAACGATGGAGTGGTGGTAACCAAATAGACACATTATTGTATGTTTACAGATGTTTACCTCTTGAGAGAGACTATAATGAAAACACAATGTTAATAAACACCAAGTCTACACAATTGGATAATGTAGAAGAATTGTTATTTTTGATGAATGTGTGCCTGCATGTGTGCCGGAAACGTGGAAATCATCTTATCTATCGACAACATTTTTGAGTCTGGGGCTTCGATTCAGAATAAATAATGGTCCATGATATGAAAGGGTTGAAAACCACTGATATAAACCTATAGGCTAGGTAGAGAGTAAATCAGATAGAAGCCCCCCTCCCACACACACACACACACACACACACACACACACACACACACACACACACACACACACACACACACACACACACACACACACAACCCCATTCTCTCTCTCGCTCTCTCTCTCTCCTATTGCAGAGATGAAACACACATAATTGTATTTGTACGACGGAATGTTATTACGGCTGTAGAGAAAGCTCAGGTGGGGGGTAGTGCAGAACACACACACACACACACACACACACACACACACACACACACACACACACACACACACACACACACACACACACACACACACACACACACACACACACTTTCATATACGTAGCTATAGGTTTGGAAACGGCAGCCTGCAGATGATATGCTTCATTTATAAAATAAAATAAAAATAAAAAAATCTGGGCAAAATAAATGTTCTGCTGCACATCTAAACACACAGTCAACAAAGCAGGAATTCACCTCTAATCTCTAATGACCTCTAAAGAAACCTCTTGTATGCCGAAGGAAGCGTCCATGGGTTTGTGTCAATAGAGTTATCAGACACAGGAGGACTCCTATCCCTGATAACTCATTCCGTATCCAAATTTTTCAAAGTTCCACGTCGAGATCAGGCGCAGTCTTTCCGCCACACAATCTTAACCATAAAGTAAACAATAACGGACTAGGGCTGTGTCTACCTAGCTGTCTTGCTGACACACACACTACTACACACAGTAAAAAAAAAACCTCTGTGTTAATTTATCGATTTGTAAATTAACACTTCAATCAGGCTACCTTCTGATTGCCAGAAAGCTGCCCTCCCTCCTGAGCCACTGCCGTCCTAATGTAAGTGTGAGAGAGAGCCACGTAATCAAGCAAATGAGTATTGGAAACATCTGTTGTGTGTAAAGCTGTAGACTGCTAGGGGGGAGTGCTGGTAAGGATTTTATAGCGTTGTATACTTTGTGATCATTGTAAGTGAGCATGGTGCATGTTATGGTGACGACAGATATTATAATAATGCTACTATTTAGTAGCACTTTGCGCTTTATTTCACCTTGTACTGGATTTGACTGTGCTCTCTCAATAGCCCTGAAATGTGATTCCTGGTCAGTGATTATGACTGGCCCTGAAATTTCCCATCCAGTGTGTGGAATGCTTAGCTTGTATGAACAACAACAAAACATTTTCTGCACGCTCACCTTTTTTAAAGGAATACTTTGGCCATTTTCAACCTAGCTTCTTATTATTGGTCCTAATGATGATATGGTTACATTGTCTTAACTCCTTTCTGTGTCACAGAGGAGGGGCCGTGGATAGTTCAGACTACCTACCACTGATCATCATTGATGAGAAATCCAAGCTAATTGAGTACACAAACAGCAGGCCTTCGATTCTTGAAACTTAGAAATAGTAAAATAAATGCGGACGTTGACTAACAATGTTTATAAATCACGGACCGAGTAGACAAAAATTGTA